>BPLQ01005461.1:0-24716 GCA_021605075.1 Caerostris darwini
TCATTAATTAATGCTGTCAGAACTATCTTTAATATCACGCCCAATTTTTTACTACTGAATAATTTATGGAGGCAATTAAAATTGCATACTGGCATGCAGTCTCTAGTACATGAAACGCATTCGTTCGCAATGCAAATTGTCTTATTTGAAATATGTAATAGTAGTGTAAATAAAAATAATATACGGCCACTTTACATATTCTACCTATGAAGCCAAAGTCTCAATGTATCCCTAGATAGAATTTTAAATTAGATTTAAAACATTTTTAGAACAAAATAAATCGTCAAAAGCATACACTAATTTTGTTGATATCAAAGTGAAATGACTTCAAGCAGCATATTAATAATACTTTCTTTCTAATTGATATATTTTTTCTTACGTATCATCATTAAAAGTAATATACGTTATAATCAATGTGTTTTATGTACTTTTCTATATATAATAATCGTTAAATATGCGTAATAAACATTTTCGCAGTATAAGAATGTTTTTGAAAAAAAATCATTGAAAAGTTAAAGAAGCTTTCATCCCAGAAATAAAATAAAATGTAGGAAACATATGTAGGAAATATAAATATGATTTTAATTAAAAAAAGGGAAAACAATGGACGATAAAATGACAATGTCTATATTTGAGGATTATTCTATTTCTTCCTTTTAGAGTGCACTCCTGAAAGCTCTGATCTGCAGGTTGGAGAGCTTAGTAAGCTCTCTGTAATCCAGATTATGAAAAGAAACTCAAACTTAAAGCAAGTTCAAAATTAAAATAAGGTGAAAAGTTTATATTACTGAATTTTTTTGCAAAAATTTTGTAAATTGTTTGAGTTAATAGCCTTTCATAAAAATCCCACTTTTATCAATGTTTGGAAAATTAGTTTCATTACAATGAAGACAAAAAGGCTCCAATTTTATCTTTGGATCAAATAATTTACAAAAAGTTAATTTGAGAGATAGAAAATCAATTGAAATTCCATAAAAAAGTAATTTTAATATTGCTTAGAGTATCAGTCGTCATCGATAGCTCAAAGAAGTGCTTTTTTCAATATAATAATTTGGCTCCTTTCAATTTCAGAATAGAAAACTCCTCCTTGCTACCAAGTAGAAAATGGAGGCATATTAACAACAGAAGTAAAAACATATTATTTTGTATGCATTGCTTGCAATGAACTTTTATTTTTGTAAACTATTTTCTTAAAAAAAGAAATTATTCTCAAAGGCAAACAAGAAAAATAAATGAGTTTTACTGATAGGAAGAGTGGTATGGATAGTAAATTGATCCAAACTAAAATATAATACTTGTTTGTCTCATTTTAAATTTATTTTCAAACGAAATCGCTTAAAAATGAAAAGAAAATTTTCCTCTCCAGTGAATGGAAAGCTTGATATTTTTTCTTTTCTTTCAAAAGTAAAGACGAACTCTTCAAATAATTTGAAATGAAAAATATCACACAAAATTTTCAGTAACTAAAAACTATAAACAAAGTACATAGACACACGACTTTTAAGTTTGTCATGAATTGATCAATCAATTTTAATAGTAGTCATACAATGATTTTTACTTATAATATATGTTTTATTCTGAATGAAATTATATCTATTTACAATCTTTGATTTCAAATAGTTTATCCTTTTTGAGATGGCATGTTCCCGAGCAATATTTTATATCCAGTACTTTGGTTTAGATGACTTCTGTGTGTTTTGGAAAGACTACTGCAGCTAACTGGGCATTTGATTATTTGCTCACAACCATGGTCCTTATTCTGGTCTTCACAGAACTGGGGACGGTTTGTGTTAAATAGTTGACGTAGTATTGAACTCAATTGCTCGTCTTCAAATGAAAAGGAAATTAAATTACGAAAACGTAAACTTACTTAAATAAGATGACAATTTATGTGAATAAGATGATACCGATCATCTTATTCACATAAATTATCATCTTATTCGTTGCATGTTGCATCTATACACACCATGGAGTATTGTGTGAGTTGCAGACCTTTATCCTGCATTTTGTGACGTTTCATTGCAAGATGACATAATTTTTTGGCAATTAAGATTAAACTGAACTGAAGTCATTTAGATTTAATTTCAAATTAAAATTTAGGGAATTTTTTTTTAATTACTTTGTAAATTTGTTTTTTAAAAACTGTTTTATTGCTAAAAGGCAAAAGTTTGGCTAAACATAGCTCTGTAATCCTTGATTAAACTCTATTTAACTCTTTCTCTCCATTTTTCTTACAAATATAGATGACATTTAAATGTTATCTATATTTTTCTTTGTTTTATACTAATTAACAATTTTTTTTATTTTAAAACATGCGATTTGGCGATAAATTCTTATTGAAATTCAGATGGTGATAGTTTAATACTTAAAATAATTGATGGCAAATATTTCTCTAAAAGTTTTAGGTAAAATTATAAGTGGTATAAGAAGTATTATACAGTATATTAAAAAGCCAAGAAAATTAATATAATTTGCAGATTATTTTTCCAAAGACAAAATTAAAATGTTTCATAGATTATTCAAATAGCTATATTACTAATTATGCCATTTGATAGAAAGTATATATTTACCAAAACAGAATGTAGTACAAACTTCGGTAGCAACAAAAAAAAAATATACGTAATCAATTGCTGAATGAGTTAGAACTTCTCTGAGTTTTTAGTGGACTGATTGTAAAAATTTATTAACAGGATAATATTTAATTATTTGTGAGAAAAGAATTGCGTAAAAAATTAGACTTAAATAAAAAGGAATCTCCATGTAACTATATATAAATAAAGTGTAAAATTCCATGAGCTGAAATTATATCTAAATTATTATTAGTAATAATACTAATTAAATTTATCAAATTTGAGCCGTGGTAATTTTAAATTATGCATTACTATTTTTCATATGATATACTGTATACTACATTTAAACTTTCGTTTAATAAAATTTTGGCTTTTTTTTTTTTTTGAAAAAATAAATTTTTCTTTCATTTATTTTAACATCGAATGCATTGAAAATTTATTGAGTAATTTAACATTGCAGTTAACTACTTTCCAACATTTTTATTTTTGAAATTTTTGACGATACACAATTTTTATAAATTTAAGTTTTAAATTTCAACTGTGAAACTTGAAATTTCGTTTCTATCAAACCTTACTCAGCTGCATATTATAACAAAGAACTAAGCAGACTAAATAAATAAATAGAACAAGTACCTTAAAAGTTATTATCTTTGATAAAGCATTAAACGGTAGATATTACTTTTATCTCTAGTCAATGGTTTTGTTCGGACAGTAGTGTACACTACTGCCCATTAAAATTGCTACACCAAGAAGGCGACATGCTACAGAAGTGAAATTTAAACGACAAGAAGAAGGTGCTGTGATATGCAAATGATTAGCTTTGCAGCGCATTCAAACAAAGCAGGCGCCGGTAGCGACACCTACAATATTTTTAAATGAGGAGATTGTTCAGCCGGTTTCTCATACGCAAATTGCATTTGAACGTTGTTGCTTGATGAAAAGGTAACTTTGATAAAGTTCGAATTGTAGTGCACCAGGATTGCGGTTTATCGTATCGCAGTATTGCTGCTCTCGCCAGTCGAGATCCAATGACCGTTAGCAGAATATGGAATCGATGGGTTCAGGATGGTAATAGGGAACGCCGTGCTGGATCTCAATGGTCCCCTATCACTAACAGCCGAGAAGACAAACATGTTACCGGCATGGCATTAAAGGATCGTGCAGCCACGTCAAGAACACTGAATCAAGAATTGGGGTCGTTTGCAAGAAAACAAGTGTCTACACGAACAGTTCGACGAAGTTTGCAGCAACATGGACTCTCAGCTCGGAGACCATGGCTGCGGCTACCCTTGCCGCTGCATCACAGACAGGTGCGCTTTCAATGATGTGATCAACGCCGAACCTGGGCGCACGAATGGCGAGAAGCCATTTTTTCAGATGAATCCAGGTTATGTTTATAGCATCAATATGGTCGCATCCATGAACCTTTGAACAGTGCATGTTACTTTTCTGATGTGTTACGACCCGAGACTCTACCCTTTTTTCGAGCCCTGTGAAACCCTACGTTTCAGGAGGATAATGCACGACCGCATGTTACCGGTATTGTACGGACCTTAATTGTTACAGAAAATGTTCGGCTGTTGCCCTGGCCTGCACTTTCACCAGATCTCTCGCCAATAGAAAACGTGTGGCCCATGGTTGTCACCATACGGTCACTACGATTGATGAGCTGTGGCATCGTGTTGAAGCTGCATGGGCATCTGTACCTGTACATGCCATCCAATCTCTGTTTGACTCTATGCCCAGGCGTATAAGTGCTGTTACGACATTTTCAAGGCAGACCATGTACAGACGCTTAGGGCACATTGGTCTATATTCTCGTAGGCCTGTCAGATGTGTTCCACTTACCGCAACTCACTGTCGCCTGCGATTAACCTGGAGTAGAGAGCATGCATTGTGGACACCGCAACAGTGGTCTGGTGTGATGTTTTCCGACGAGTCCAGGTTTAGTTTGCAGTCTGATTCTCGCCGGACTTTCATATGGAGAGCGCCAGGTACCCATTACCACCAAGAGAACATCATTGAATGACACCGTTACGGTGGTGCAGGATGGATCGTTTGGGGAGGAATTATTCTTGGTTCCAGAACTGACCATGCATATTCAAAGTGTAACGTTGACTGGCCACATCTATCGGGATGTCATTCTGGAAGAACATGTACGTTTGTTTCGGGACGCCATGGGTGCTGAATTTCTGTTTATGGATGACAACGCCCGTCCTCACCGTGTAAACATTGTGGACGAATGCCTTCAATTGGGGGATATCACCCGCATGGATTGGCCAGCATACTCACCGGACTTGAATCCAATAGAGCATGTGTGGGATATGCTTGACCGACGAATTGCAGCCCGTCAACTTCCTCCCAACCAGTCAACCGGAAATTTGGAGGGCATTGCTTGATGAGTGGTGTATTATTCCCCAAGATCAGATTGATAATTTGATACTCAGCATGCCTAGGCGTTGTAAGGCCTGTATTGCATCGTCCGGGAGACTTACTCCATATTAACCATCATACTAACCATGTTATACTGTTTTTTGTAAATAGGTTTTTTTTTGAAATTTTCTCCAGGGAGTAAAAATCGCAATTTTTATTAATTATGTCAAACATATAGCATCTTTTTTGCTCTTTACCTTTTGTTTAATAAATAGTCTTTACAAATAAATCAAATTTGTTTTGCTTCGGTCTCTTTCTTTGCCTGAACTTCATTATCCTTAATTTATGGACATGAGTGTAATAAAGAAATCTTTAGTTAAAATATTATGTAGCCTTAAATTAATGAAAGTCGTTAGATATTCATTATAATATGTAGTTATATTTATAATTAATAAGTATCAACTTCTGTTAGGCGTTTATTTTAATTCATCATTATTAGTTATTTAACTGCTATATTTTTGGCAAATTATTATTATGTTACTATTTTTGTAAACTCATGTATACTTAGTTATTAATAACATCACGAAAATACAATAATTTATTTAATTTGCTGAATAACGTTAAATATTAGTTACTCGTTGTAATGTTTTTATATTTATTTCTCATTTAAAAAACAACAAGTTTTACGTGGTATCTATAAGTTATTTTGTTCCAGTTCCTCTAGAGAATCACATTTGTGTTAATTATCTTATAAATATAGAACCCTGCTTCAAGCATACTGAGCGAAATGGATAATATCTATGGAATATTATAGAAAAAAATTATGCATATTTATTTCAGATAAAAAAGTTCTATTTTTTTAGATCTTATCATTTTTGTTAGAAAAATTTAGTGTAGAAAAAATGTTAAATGGAAGCATTTCTTTACGTAAAAGAAATTTAAGGTTAAAAAAATGCAAGAAAAAGGTTTAAAATTGCGTATAACTTGCATTTTATGGGATAAAGATGACTGATTAAAAAAAAGTGTTTAAAATAGATATATAGAGAAAATAAAAATTATATATTTTTAATTTGATAACTAAGTAGTTGTTAATAATTTTATTTTAAAGAAGATATTTACTTGCATTTAGTGATATTTTTAAACATTTACTATGAGAGGCGTGTTGTAGCCGTCTGGTGAACGGAAACAATCCAATCTTTCTATTTACAGTAATTTATTTACATTATTTTAAGCACAATACTTTACACATGGCACCCTATGCCATTTATACAATATCAATTCTATGTAATAGTTGAAAACCATGAACATATCAACCATGAACATATATATCACCATCATGAACATATCATTCATGAACATATATGTGACCGTCTTAATCGCTCAGACGCTCCAAGCGTTGTTCTCGTCGTCTCAAATTCTAACTGCATGTACTTACCAGTTCACACAGTTAAGGTACCAGTTACTGGTCACAGTGGCGACCTCTCGCGGCTATCTAATATTAATTAAACCTTGCACAACTTCTTTCCTGACATAAGGTGCACGAATTGTTTGAGCTTCTAAATTAATTATGGATGCGAAACATCCCAAGAACTACCATGCTTTTTATAAAACCTATCCTCCCTCTAAAACAATCATCTAAAAAATGAGAGACGCTTGGGAAATATTAAAAATAAGATCTTTACATTTCCTTTTACATACATTAAACTGATGAATATGGAAGAAAATAAGAATGCTAATCTGTATATTTTTACAACTGGGAATTCGTTTTTATTTTATCCATCTTGTTTTACAAGATGTCGAACAGTTCGCTAGCAATGCTGTTCCCCTGAAAAATGAGCAAGTGAAAAACATTTATACTTTCTTAACAGTTTTCAATTATTTATTTATTTGCAAAACATTTATATTGTCTTATTTGCCCTTTAAATTAAAAATTATTTTGAATTTGTCACCTATAAAATCATATGTAACATGACTCGTTTAAATCATATTCATTAATAAAACATCTTATTTTTATCTATTTTTTTATTTTGCATTCTTTTTTTTCTTTTTTTTCAATTTTATAACAAAAAAATATATTCAACAACACTCTACTTTGTTTCAGAATTAAAACCTAAAAGGATAAGACACGAAGATAAAATGCAATTGCTTTCCGAACAATAGCATTTATTAAAACATTCTAGTTAAGTACAATAAACTGTTGAAGAAGTAGTTCTATTGCTTATATGTTTACCTCTAGTTTTCTTTTCGAATAAAGATTACAAAATTATCTCAAATAAATGTTTTCTTTTTTCATCCTACGCCCATCTGTGGCTATTCAGGTATACGAAGCTGAGCTTCTCAGTAATGTGTTATGTCATCAGGCACATCGATAAATTCAGTACATTTCGGCAGGTGATCGCAATCCATATAGGCCATCCAACGTAATGGATAGATCATATCCGAAGCCAAACGCTGTTAGTCATTGCCAGTTTGTAAGGCAGAAGGGTGAGGCAGCCTCAGAGCGTTCCAGGTGCATAGGAATACGACTTCCTGTGGCAAGACATTTCCAACTTTTACGGCCGCTCAAGTCCTTGCGGCTGATCGATGCGGAAGTTATCGAGGGCTGCAGTACACGTGTTGCTGAGCGTCAATGGCTTGTTTGGATCCGCCACGACGTTGGCTTTCCCGTGACTTCCGCGTGAACGGAATTAACCAATAGCTCAAAAGAGTGGCGTGGGCAGACAACTGTGAGTAGTTTTGTTTGCATTCGCTAAATATTATTTTAATGCTGTTACAATTGGATTGTAACAAAATATGCACACATAATTAGAAAAGTATACAATTTAACATTACTTTTTAACAATCATCTCAAAATTTTCTTTTTAATGAAATATTTTTACAGTTTAGGATACTGTCTCCTCTTAAAAAAATGAAGTATATTTAATATCAAAATAAATTGACGATTAAAATTATTTCAATAAAGAAGATGAAGCAATTAGGCAACTGAAAGTAAAAGTGATAAAATATTGAATTTCAATCTCCTATTGAGAGCAGATATCATTATCCAAACATAGTTAAAAAATTAACGAAAGAAAGGATAATTTTTTTTGAAGAAGGATATTTAAAAAAATAAAATGGCAATTTTACTTATAAAATATTAAGGAAATTTAATGGATACAAATTAATGTTGTTAACACATTATATGTTTAAAAATGAAACATTTCAGAATTTTGTTTTTTTTTTTTTTTTTTTTTACTAAAGTGTTATGACTTTTTATGTAAATTGTTGCTATAATTTCAAAATGTTTTTGCAACAATTAATTGCAATAACTTTGAAATGTTATTGCAACAACTGTAGAGCATTTTCATTTTGTAATAGAGGAGAAATGTTTTTCATCTTTCTTTCCATTTCCTATTTTGTTTTCTTAATTATTTTGTTTTTGTTAATGTTAAAAAAGTAATTATTTGTGATAGCAAATTCTCGTTTAACTGGATTATGAAACAGGAATTATTTTGTTGGTTAAGATTGTATGTTAGAAAATCTTTGTAATATCATGAATCCAATCAGCTCTTTTTAAATAATGTGTTCTTAATAAATCTGTTCCTTTCATTATTTTCTTAGAAAATGTTTCACAACCCTTTTCTTTTGTCTGCTTATGCACGATAGCTCCGATTGTTATTTCATTACGGGAATTAATCTTTTACTTTTTTTTAATACTGATTTTATTTGTCTTTTTCTATGAGCATCGAACAGTAATTTATTTTAATTATTCAAGTATAATTTTCTGCCAGAAAAGGATCCTTATTCGATGAAAGGAGAAATTTAAAATTGCTTTTTAAAATCCCCTATGAACAACAGTGCGAGGCATCGTTTTAAGATAATCCTTCCTTTGCGCATAATGCCTTTGTGCCAATAGTTTCTTTTGTGCTCAAGTGCAAAATTAGATACACTTTGAAAAATACATAATTTGCTTTGCAATTATTAATTTTCCAGAATAATTTAAGGTATGTTTTTCTAGTAAATTCTAATTAGAATATGTATGATTGCTTAGAAGGGAGATTTCATGAAAGATTGCTTAATATTACAAAAACGTTTTCAGTAGAGACCAACAATATTAATCCACGTTTAGCATCGTTACACTTACAAAGGCTAAACATCTCAAATGCTAATACAAATATAGTATATAAACTTTATTTACTTAGATATAAATGTATTTTTGTCCAATAGAGTTGCAAATGATATTCATAATTGCATAACACATTTACAAAACTATTAAAGATTTTTTCATTTATCCCGTTTGCATTGATACTTAACAATAATTTTAAACATCTATTTGCTCATATAGAAGTTGTATGAATTCAAGTGTATTTTGGAATTAAAATTATAATCATAGATTATTTTTATTTTATAAATACAAATTTTTACAAAACATCTGAATGTACTTTTGTGATTTTGCATTAAAAATTGTAGAAAATAATAAGTTAAACAATTTTCTATGAGAAAATCTTAAAATTTATCATTATTATTTTTCATTATTTTCTTATACACTAGAGGCAGCCGAAAATTTAGACCTTCACTCTTTTCGAATTTTATAAATGGTTTCACGATGACAGTTTACGAATTAATTTCCCATCAATAAAATACGAAGAATAACTTTCTTTTCTTGTGGTACTATCATAAACCACATTATTTCTATTAGACCCATAACTAGGCCACAATTTTGAGTTCAGACACCACACTGTTTCTGCGCGGTCTAAACAAGGCATGAAGTGCATCCAAAACGACGCATTTCGAACCTTTCCATGTGCTCCTTGAAGGATAGGAGGGAAGCTATTGATTGACTCACACAATGAAAGCGGTATCCCTCTGGCAATAGGCGTGTAGAGGAGGTCCCTTTGCAAATGTTCTTTGGTCCTTATAAAAATTTTACATGTTCATGTTAATGTTACACACACAACCTTTCCATTGGTTTAACAGAGGTCCGTGTAGTAACTTTAACCTCCCCACCCCGAGCAAGGGAAGAGGAAAGCCACCCCTTTCTTTCTGCTTCAGGATTGTTCGGGATCAGAGGAACGCAGCTCATGAGGTTCAGCTGAGGTGCAGCTCTCCCTCCATCCCCGGTAGGGAAGGAGGGAGAAAGATGAAGAGCCTCTTACTGACTCGTCTTTCCAGCGCATTGTCGATTGGAATTCAATTCTCCTACGCTCCGATAACCTGTTTGCTCTACTCTTACCCCTACCTCTTAATGGAATGATGCAATTTTTTAGACTTGTCTTCAAACTACAATTAATTTATGTAAGCTTCACAGTTTGCTTTGTTTCAAATCGGTTGCTTTACTTCCCATCTGAAATAGCTATTGTACATAATATTTAAGCTAAATAATCTAAAGTGAGTTAAATAGAAAAACAGGACGAGGCTAGGAAATAGAAAAGATGGTAAAACAGATTTTCAGAAACGAGCACGAACTTTTTTGTAATGTATATACTCAATGGCCAGAAATGTTAACGAATAGCTCGTTGAGAATGTGACAAAATCTTACGCGATACTTTTATTCTGAGGTCCTTTGGTGCAATACAGGAAAAGGACACAGGAAAAAGGGCTTCAGTTGCTTTTGCAACTACTTTTGCAATATAGGAATTAAATTTCAATTTAGAGTCTAAAACTAACCCCAGGTACTTATACTCAGTAACCCAGGGGCTGATCTTCCAAATTTCTAAGCTAGTAATGTAATCGTTAATAAGAGCAACGACAGAATTTGGTGTTTTGTATTGGGCAATTATAATTGTATCATCTGAAAACATAGCCAGTTTACCAAATTCTGGTTTTCGAATGCCGTTCACGGAGATTGTGAATAATCTTGGGCCGAGTAGGGAGCGCTGTGGAACGCCACTCCTTATTGGATGAACGCTGGAGGTGGCACTCGCACTCGAAATTTTCGTGAAGTGAGATACGAATGAATAATTTTAATCAAATGAGCCGAAAAATCAAGTCGCATGAGCTTGAATAATAAGCCATACTTCCAAATTTTATCAAAGGCTTTGGCTACGTCCAAAAATAATTTTCCCGCATATTTTCGATTGATAAAGCCCTCATGGATCAACTCATTAACACATAGGAACTGGTGGGAAGTACTAAGTTGAGACCTGAACCCGAATTGTTCAGGAATGATAATATTATTTTCTACTCAGAGTTGATCCAGGCGTTTATGAATCCAATATTTGAATGCTTTACTCACACCGCTAAGTAGTGAAATTGGACGGGGATTTTGAGTATAAGCTAGATTACTATTAGGTTTTGAAAGAGGAATTACTATGACAGTTTTCCTGCTCTGCGTAAAAAACACTTATCAATTAAATAAGTAATAAATGGAATATAACTATAGGGAAGAGATTTTAACAGGCCATTGTTAATGCGATCGACTTCAGGAACTTTGTTCGGCTTAATTTTCTTAATATATTCACAGATTTCCTCCGGGCTAACCTGTGGTTGTTGTAGGACGTCAGTCACTGCAATGTTGGTGCGTTGAAGAAATCAGGATCTCCGACGTCGTGGTTTGGTTCAAATTGTAATTGAAGGCTGTCAGCTAAGTGCTCGACCTTCTCTTCCGGTGCGTAAGCAAAAGTTCCATTGCAGCGAATAAGTGATGGAATGTTCGTAAATAGCTTACTTAACAGAGACGTTCGATTAAAAAGTGTGTCTGACTCAGGCGAAAGTGTCTCTATGAAGTGTCCCCATAGTTATTGTGAGAATCTTTTTATCTTTTCTCTAACTATTGCAACTTGTCTATAGTAGTTAGTTCTAGCAGTGGGATCTCTAGATCTCAGCCAGAAACTTCTAAATATACTTCTATTTTTGATTTCAATCTTAATTTCATCTGGAAATCTAACCAGTGGAAGTTTAAACCCCAGCTTAAACTTTGTTTAAACTTTCCTTCATAGCTCCGTTCCCTGCGAGCTCCAAGTCGTGAATGAGGCCCTCCTTATTCATGGATTGAATGAAGCTCACATCTAATCAAAATCAAATTAAAAGTAGAATGTGAGAAATATTTTAAAAAATGGAGAAATAATATATATATATATATATATATATGTAATTATTAAAGAACCGAAATAAAGATCCAATAGATAGTATGAGGGGGGGGGAGTGGGAGATCAGAATAGGTGTGAAAGGCAAAACGGCAATTCCTAAAAAAATGGGGAGGTTATACAATGAGAATGTTCTTGGACCCGTAAGGACTTGTAATGTAAAACTACCATCGATAATGAGAAGAGGAATAGATACATGATCGTGAGAACAAATATGAATAAAAGAAAAAATATTTACGAAATTCAGAAGTTCTAAGAAAGAAAAAAAAATATTTATGGTGGTCGCAGATCTGCTGACCATTATGTAGTTGAAAAATGATATTTATGTTTTCCTTTGTTCTGTGCAAAAATGAGTTGTCCTTTGATTAAGTTATCATTATGGTTTTTCAAGCCAAGGAAGAAGTTTCTAGAGAGATCAATGATATAGATGTCTATTGTAGCAATTCTGAGATCGTTATGAATAACGTCGTTTATGATAAACCAGGGGGCCCCAGTGATAATACGAAGAATTTTGTTTTGTAGAACTTAAATTTTGTATTTATTAGTTTTACAAGCAAGTCCCCAAATAGGTGCAGCATAAGTAAGAATTGGGCGGATGACCTGCTTGTAAAGTAGAACTTTATTTTGTAGTGATAGGGTTGAATATTTACCAATTAAAGGGAGACTGAGATGAATTTTATTTCAACGTTTATTTTTTATGTAAGTGATATGACTATTGAAAGTTAATTTTTTATCAATAATGAGACCTAGATATTTAACTTCGTTTATCCATTCAATTGGTTCTTCAAATAGATAAATGTTATCACTGGGATTTGGAGTATTTCTTTTTCTGAATAATATTGCTTGACTTTTATCTGTGTTGACAGCAATTCTCCATTTTGTGAGCCAGATTTCTAGCGCCTCAAGGAAAATTGGTAGGATTCTCGTTCCAAATCGGAGAGTGGAACCTGAACAAGTGCAACGGAATGATCCGCGAAAAGACAACAGCTTACATAATTCAAATAATCGGTAATTCAGGTCATTCATGTAATCGGTAATTCAGGTAAATCGTGGGTGTAGATGTTAGTATGGGGCTCAAAACACTTCCCTGAGGGGAACCAGCCTTAATTTGACCGACGTGGGAGAGTGCACCCTCTACTTTTACTTGGAAAGTTCTATTATTTAAAAAATCTTGAATGATACATATGATATAGGGAGGAAATTTAAGCGTAATCAATTTATAAAGTAGACCCTCGTGCCACAATCGGTCAAAAGCTTTTGTCACATCCGGGAAGACACCTCCAGTAATAAGTTTATTATTCATATTTTCAGTAATAATATTGGTAACTCTGAGAAGTTCATGGGTAGTTCAATGTTCTGGTCGAAATCTAAATTGTTCCGCAGGAAAAACATTGTTGTTAACACAGAAATAATAATTTCTATTGTAGAGTAATTTTTCAAAAATTTTTGCAACACAACTTAGGAGGCTGCTAGGGCGAAAGTGCTGCGGGAATTTATGGTCTTTGCCTGGTTTAGAAATCATTTTTATTATTGCGTGTTTCCAGCCTGATGGGAAATGATGGTAAGTCAGGCATTTATTGAAAATTTTAGTGATATTAGTGATGGCTTTAGTGGGGAGTCACTGAAGAGCTTTATTTGGAATATTGTCAGGCCCGTTTGATTTTCGAATGTTTAATTTGCAGATGACAAGTTTAACATCGCTCGGACTTAAATGTGGAGGTATAGGAATAGAAGTAGTATTATGAAAAAAGTGAGCAATACTGTTTTCTATCGTTTCAATGTGATAATTGTCATAAGGTTCAACGTTTTCTTGTAAAGAATTTTCTAGGTGATCGAAAACGTTGGCCTTTTCTGCTGAGATGAAAACAATACCATTGTTTCCCAGTAGAGAAGTTTTATGTATTTTCTTAGTAAAATATTTATTCATATAATAAAGTGAATTATAATCAGGATTGAGGCCAATTAAGAACTCGTGCCATATTTTATTTTTTATGATTTTGATTTCTTTCTTCATTTTGTTTTGAAGAATATTTAGACTATTTTTATAGTGAGGGTATCTGGGTTCATGCCATAATTTTCTAATGCTAATTATTTTTGATTGCGATGAACCTCCTGATCTCTACTGGTAATTTATGATGTCGGTTTTAATTTCGCGAGAAGTATTTGAAAAATTCATTGACGAGGTAATAGATGAATTGAACTGATCAAGTGCTGAGTCGATGTCTTTGGTATTATTAATAATGGAATTACTTTTGATAATTGAATCTAAGTTATCGGGAAATTTAGACTAGTTGGTTGTTGAGACATAATGGAATTGGGGTGGAAGAAAAGAATTGCTATTGAAGTGAAATAAAACTGGATTATTATCGCTGGAGAGGTCATTTATAGAAGTAGCATTGCAAGAGTTGAAATGTTTTGCTATTGCAATATCTTTGCAATTGTCAAATATTCCTTGCTATGCTGCCCCCTCCCGTGGCATCGATCATTTTTAGTCTTATCAGGAATACATTTAAAAAACAGTCCCGTTTCGTCAGCATTGAAGATATTGTCAGGTTCATAACTATGTAACAAGCCTTGCAATTCGTTTTTCCATTTGTCACAGGTTTCAATGTTGACACCTGCACCTTCTCCGCAAACTTTCTTGAAAACAAGTTCATGTCTTCTTTTGAACTTTTCTAGTCATCCGTTACTGGCCCTGAAATTAGCCAGTCCCAGTGATTTAGAGTACATTTCGGCTCTTTTCTTGTAACAGTGGTCCCCTGACTCTGATGATTTGGTTCTGACACTGCTTAAACCATTTAAGTAAGCACTAATCCAAGTAGGGAAATTCTGCAATTCGTTGTCTTTTGCAGAACAAACTTTGACCGCTTTCAATTTTTTTCATGATGTCCGATTCTTTTTTTATTATTGTTAACTGAGTACTCATTGGTAGGCCAAATTGTTCAGCAACGTATTTCTTCTTTTGACAACTCTTCGCAGCTTCAAGCACTTCAAACTATTCAGCGAGAGTCAAAGTTTTCAGTTTAGGTTTCACAGCACTCATTTTTTAACAATATTATTCGTATACTGTTGTTAAAACAGATGTGTATTGCAGTAAAACCAAACTACTTCTGATATTTTTGCAATCGACAACAAAAGATTTGCTTCGCTAGAGTTCAAATGAAATCAATAGCAATAATAAGAATTATAATAAGAATATTTCATAGAATTGGTTATTCTATTTACTGTATACTCATACATTGTTTTCTAAGAAACAATGGCGTGAATTGTCGGCAAATCCTTAAAGTCGGTAACTTATTTTTCTTCGGGATATAGAGGTAATTAGTTCGAGTTGTAAAGGTTGTAAAATCAAACATTGCTAATGTTCGAGATACAGAGGTCCAATTTTTTTTTCGAGTTACAGAGGGAAAATATATACCAAAATGGTTTGTGGGGATTGACTAATTATTTCGACTCATAGAGGGTTGAAATTTCGAGTGATGGAGGTTTTGGGGCTTGAAGGGAAGGGAACAAAAATTTTTTTCGAGTTTTGGAGGTTTTCGACTTATCGAGGTTTCTGACTTATCGAGGTTTCTGACTTATCGAGGTTCGACTTAAAGAGGTTCTACTGAAATACGATACATTACTTAATGTGGTGAGGTAAGAGAAAAGGAAAAAAAATGTTTAATAATTATATAGATATAAACAGAATTTCTATCTTATAATCACTATTTACAAATAATTACATTTATCAATGTGAGGCTTTAAATCACAAAAAATAGGCGTCATATATATTTAAAACAAATGCCGACACATATAAATATGACTGTTCAGCTTTTAACAGACATATGACTTCAGATATTTTAGATAATAAATAACGCTATACAGCACGTAATCTGATGCTTAAATTTAACAAAAATGTGTGTTTTTTCTTCTTTGAATTAATTTTTTTTATGTTTAAAAAATGCAATTTTAAGCGCACATTAAAAATAAATCAAATCACAGATCTTCAAAGTATAATTGATGTAGATAAATTTTTATTTCGTTAAGTATAACATACAAGGTTTTATATTTCATCAATAATGGCTCAAGAAAGTAAGTTTTGCTTTCTACGATAATGGAAGTTAAAAAAAATTTAAAATATAAACTTAATTCAATTACTGTTTGACATGTCAAAAATAATTATAAAGACTATTTCACTCATTTTGAATTTAGGAGATACGATATAAAATATTAAATTATACCTTTTAAAACTAGTTGTTAAACATCTTCTTTATTCAATGTTTAACTTTATCGTTAAAGAAAAATATCATTTAATTTGTAAATTTTATTTGAAAGTTTGGAGTTAATAATTAAAGTTTATATTTTTGTCGATTTTTTGGGGGATTTTATAATTATTTAATTTTTATTCAAAGCAAATACGTTGGCCCTTTTAATACAGTTTCCTCCTTGAGGATGAAGCTCCTTAACTTTTGAATGAATAATCTGAATGATTGGTTCAAATATTCATATTAATAACAAATATCTAAAATATATTTTGTGGAAATTTGTTTTAATTCATATCAATATCATGGTTTGAAAAATACATGGATTTTATAATATTATATGCATCAAAACAATTAATCAATGAATCATACAATTAGTTTCGTGAGAGATCTAATTAATGAGGAAATTTCAAATCGTCATTAAGTGGAGAAATTTGTAAAGATCTTTGCTAATGATCATTACTCGAAGCATTTTTTTTTTTGAAAAATGTGTCCCGGCTATAAAAAATCAAATACATTTAATTGTCTAAACAATTTGAAACAATTGCATCCTCATTAAAAAAATATTTAACAAAGCTTATCACCTCTTGTTTTCTAAGAATTAACAAAAAAAAATATATTGAGTTTTAAAAATGATTTATTCGACTTCCGCAGTGAACTAGGTTGTCGGCAAAGATTCTTATATTCTACTTATATAGAGCAAGAGGCAGAATGCATAAACAGTTACATAGTTAGTTAAAATATGTAATTAACAGACGACTTAAAATGTTATCATTGAAGTAAATATGAAAGACACATATAAAATAACTTTTTAAAATTTTATAAAAAAGTGAATGAAATTAATTAAGACGCATTAATGTATTAATTGGGATATGAAAGTATTCGCCGTTCATTCATTGCGAAATTCACGATTACAGGGATAATAACCATATGTATTACACCTATGGTATGCATCCAGACATTGAATGACTAATAAGTAAATATTACCTTAAAAATGTTGCTTAAATACAGACAAACAAAACAAAGTTGTGACAACAATTATTCATCAAAATAGTAAAAATTAACATTAATTATTTAAATGAATACTGGTTAGTAAAATTTATTTGGATATGATCAGGAATGGCACATTTAGTAATAGAGGAAAAATTCTGTATAGGGATAATTAATTACAAAATGTATAAAAACAGGAAGAATAAATACACTAGGGAGAAAACAACAACAAAAGCTCTTCATATCCTCTTTGAGATATTGTTCACACTGTTTGAATTCCAATAACATTTATAAGAGATAAATTTCAGACGATATTTATAACTTCACAAATAGAGCTTATGAAAAATGAAATTGTGTTTCTCGTAAATGGTATAGTTAGTAGGCATAATTTTAGATTTGAGGGCACGGAAAATCCGTATGCAGGTATGAAAGCATTCTCTGCAGGAAAATGTTTTTTGTACTATAAACAGCTGTAGTGATTAGGGCTCTTTCATTGTGGAAATTCCCGATTACTTCAGGGCATGCTGTCTGAGTAGTTGAAACCTCCGTTGTGAGAGAAACTGCTAGACCTCATTTTGAAACAAGACGAGAATTGGCTTAACTAATCTTTCACGACATTGGCACACAATCCTCTATAACCATCCTCGTAATTTCATTGACTATGGCAATACATCAATATTCGGATACGTTTATATACCTATATAGAGAGAGACAGAGATAATAATGTGTTATGAAAGTGTATATGAAAGAATTAGACGTGTAGATCTTAGCAGTTTCACAAAAGGTTTCACATTGAACATATCTAGACACATAGAAAGCTAATCTCTAATATTACATCCGTATTTGTGTAATAAATTCATTACGACAATAATAAGATTGTTCATTTTTGTACTATTCATTTTTAATTACCTTGTAATGAAAAGATATGTAAATTAAATTAAGGTGTCTTATTTTCTCTTAACCAATAAATAATATCGTCAAACGTGAGTTTCATGTTATTATCATCTGATAGACACAGACTTTATTTGGTGAAATCCTTAATATTATTTAAAACCACAATTATCAAAGATTAATTGTGTTTTCGTAATCGTCTATGTTCTATTACTAAATTAAAGAGGTCTAATTAACCAAGATTTGTGATCGTTTTTTATCACCGTAAAATTTCTTGGATTTTAATTTAATTCTATACTTGTTTCCTATGTATTTTAATTTTACTTATGCACATTTTTATGTATTTCAGTCTTCCAGTAAGAAGGGTGATACGCCTTCAAATGACAAAAATTATCATCAATAAAATTTTGATCCTTAACATTAGGTCTTTATTCATTAAGTTGGCAATTAATCATGCTAGCTTTTGGTATTTAGTTGATTTCCATTATACACTCATGTCCATAAATTAAGGATAATTCAGAATCACACAGAAATTGAACTCTAAAATAAAAATTTCACCTGTAGAATTATCACACACATCTTGAAGAAGAATATGCAAATTACAGGAAACCAACAGATGGCGCGGATAGTACGTCAAAATGACGAGAGTGTAAGAGACGGGTATATAAGGAATGGTGGCAAAGAAGTAAAATTGTTCACAAGCGCTTTAAAAGCCTTTCAGTGCAATAACCGCATAGTTATGACACAAAGGAAGCATTTGGATGATTTTTTACGTGATAGAATTATCGGACGACTGGAATGTGGACGTACCCAGCTGGAAGTATCCGAGGAACTTGGAATCACCCAGAGTGTCATCTCCAGGCTTTGGCAACGATTCCAAGATGATGGTAATATGAGTAGATGTTACAGCACAGGTCGCCCCGAGTTACAACGCCGAATGAGGACCGGTATTTAGCATTTACTGCCAAAAGAAACAGACGGAGCATAGCATCAGACCTGTCTCATCAGCTCTCTTCAGCTACCGGTACGACAGTTTCAAGGCAGACCGTGTACAGACGCTTAGGGCACATTGGTCTATATGCTCGTAGACCTGTCAGATGTGTTCCACTTACCGCAACTCACTGTCGCCTGCGATTAACCTGAAGTAGAGAGCATGCATTGTGGACACCGCAACAGTGGTCGTGATGTTTTCCGACGAGTCCAGGTTTAGTTTGCAGTCTGATTCTCGCCGGACTTTCATATGGAGAGCGCCAGGTACCCATTACCACCAAGAGAACACCATTGAACGACACCGTTACGGTGGTGTAGAATGGCTCGTTTGGGGAGGAATTATTCTTGGTTCCAGAACTGACGTGCATGTTCAGAGTGTAACGATGACAGGCCACATCTATGGGGATGTCATTCTAGAACAACATGTACGTTTGTTTCGGGGCGCCATGGATGCAGAATTTCTGTTTATGGATGACAACGTCCTTCCTCACCGTGCAAACACTGTAGACGAATGCCTTCAATTGGAGGATATCACCCGTATGGATTGGCCAGCATACTCACCGGACTTGAATCCAATAGAGCATGTGTGCGATATGCTTGGCCGACGAATTGCAGCCCCAGACCACTATCTATTCTCATGTCCATTAACCGACCTCAACCATGAAGAAGAAGGCGCTATCATCCGTAGGCGCTATCATCCGTAGATGACACATTTTTGCAACGATTAATAGCAAGCTTCAAGGAAAAGTTGGGATCGGAGTTAAAATGAGGATGATCTTTCTGAATGGATTTTAGGTTTTCTTCAGAAAGAGATTTTCCAAAGTATCTTCCAAGGATTGGCGAGCTTGGTGACTTTTCTTTTAAATTTGCCTGCAATTGTGGCACGATGACAGAAGAGTTGGAACTTCTGTTTCGGTTTGTTTTTGGCAGTAGTCACGCCATCGTTTCCAGCAGCAGCAACAGAAGCAGGACGCACGGGTGCATGGGTTATCGGCTCACAGTTTTTCTCGGAATGCAACTCGGAAGCGGTTGGACATGATAGTGTAAAGAATGGGGCTTATCGTCGAGTTGAAATAGTAAAAGCAGCCTGAAAAAAAAGTAAAATAACGAATAATGCAATTTTCTTTTATAAAAAAAATAATTGAAATTTTGGTACGATGAATTACATAAGGCTGCTAATTTGAAAAATAGAATAAAAAAATATTATATATTTTCAACGTTTAAACTATCAAACCTATCGAGAACGCATTGCGTTAAATCTATCGTTCACAGTGTCGCAGGGTTAACACTGATTCCTGCACAGAGGAGGGGAGCATGTGAAGAGGATCTTCAGGGATATTTGCCTCACATTTGAAGGAGGTAAAAAAACCATCTTCACTAGACAGTCCAGCTATCGACGCCGGACATCGAATCAAAATATTCAAAGAGTGTATTCACGTTTCAAAGCAGTGCCGTTATTGAATTTACCAGCAAGAAACGAATTCTTATTTATTTAAGTGCTAACTCGCATACTGGTCTAATGAGGGCCTTTTAACATCGAACACATCTTTCAATGAGTTTTTAGAGTTATAAAATACATAGTATTGCTGACTAGAAAAACACACCAATTTATTTGATCTGCGAAATTTTAAATCTAACTATTCCTCAATATTTATATTTCGTCAAATTTATCTAAAAAATCAGTGTGTAAAATTAATTCACGAACCAAAAATAAAATTGCATCAAAATTAACACGTATTATTTTCATTGTATTATTTTTTCATAAAAGTACAATATGTTTTATTCAATTTAACCATACAGGTGCATTTTTATATGCTAAAAACATAACTAAAATATATTTAATGATTATATAATAGTGAAGTAAATGTGCAGATAAAAATAACATGATAAGAATAAAAAATACAATTTGTTTTTTTAAAGCTAGATTTATTTCTATTACTAAGCTTATAGAAGAGGTTCAAGGAATGATATATTTTTAAGGAAATTAAAAATTGAATTTGTTTTATTTTCATGAATCTACCAAATTTTTCTTCATGAATCTACCAAATTAAATTCTTGATCGGGCTTAATTGCGCCATTAATAAATGATAAAATTAACATTCCCCATAATTTAAAGTTTAATTAATGACACAATCAAAAAATATGTTTAAGAAAGAGTTCTTTATTATTTTTATTATATAATAAAGCATATGCATTGTGCTTTTTTAAAGAAGTATTTTTTTTTCAATTAAACAGTTTCAACAATTTGAAATTCGCTTTCTTTTCCAATTATTTTGTAATAAGTTAAGTTGCATTACACCAACATTTTTCCTATTAAGAGGATTGATGGTATATTTTATTTTCTTTTTCAATTTCTCTTCGTCAGAGCAATGGAAATCAAGAGAAAATAAGGCAAAATGAAAATGAATAAAGGCAAAATGAAAAAAAAAGAAAATCTAAAATCATATGAAATTGTAAACGAATGAAATGTCTCCCTTAATTATATTTCATCATTATCTTACTATAATTCTTTGTTTGCAGAATTAATAAAAATTGTATTTATAAGCATAAATTCGGTAAAGTAAAATGGTAAATAATGGATTTCATTTGCGTTATTTATCTAATTAGAATTTTCCAAGCACAAATCCTATAAATCCATATTCCCAAATGTAAGCCAAAATATTTTATAATTCAAGTTTAAAACTAAAAATCAATTCCATAGTTTGATCAAAAAATTTATACAGTAAGTAAAACAGATTTTAATTCTTTAAACCAGAAAAAAAAGAAAATATTTTTCACTTTTTTTTTCAAAAAAACAACAAAACACGCAACAAATGTCTTCAACCGACATTTGCGCAATTACGTCTTACACCAACTTTCTTTTTTTCTACAGAATTATTCCTTTAATATTTATTTAATTAATAGGGTCCCTTCTTTTTTCAATTATCACTATTTTGAATTAAGTGCGATACAGATTTTGAAAGAAATGCATTGGGATGTCTCAATAAGCTTTTGCCTTCAGATTAATGAAACCCAGGACATAAGGAAATGTAACAAAGTAATCAGCTTCCTTCTTTAATAAAAAATACGAACTGTTGGTGGAAATAATGGATGTATATTTGTAGGATTAGAATCTTCCATAATAGGCGTATAAATAAAGCTTAGAAAATTTTCTCATTTTTGATAAAAGAGCGAAAAAGGCATTTTTCACTAATTTTGAATTAATAGAAATCAATTAGGGAAAGTATTAAAATATTTTTTTTTATTCTAAATATTTGTTGTCATACATTTTTTTTTATCAGCAACGAAATATATATAAAATCTTTACATCTTATAACTTTGCTAATAATTCTGTATACCTGTAATAACATTTGTCGATATTGAAGTAATACTATTGGAATGGCAACACATCTAATTTTAATAACTAATACCATTTATTAAAATTTTCTTGACTAGTAATAAAAGATAAATTCCTTTTTCTGTAATTCTATTTAAAAAATTCTACAGAATACATTTTTTGCTTAGATTCATAAACGTTTTGGGAATAATATTTTATAAAATATGCACTGATGAAAGGGTATATCGTTGTGATATAATTAAAGTGTGACAGGAATCGAAACATCAAAAGTATGCCCTTATCGCATCGTCGTATCACCATGATGATGACGATTTTCAAGACTTATTGGATAGAGTTTAAAGTAAAACGACAAATTAATTTTAACACAAGAAAAATTACTTCAATAACTTCAGATCGTATGACATGCACCTTCTTGTGATACTTTTTTTTTTTTTTTTGCTACTTGCCGAACTAATAATGTTATTAGTATTTTATATTAAAATATTATTAAGATATTCCAATGACAATTTTGTGTACCTGCTTTCATATAATTATTTTCGTTTAAACTTGATATATTATTTGATATTTGTTACTTATCTCAGAATACAATAATACAATCTCCAATAAAATCTGACGTTAAAATAACATTGTTGTGGCTTTTTATTATATTATTTAAAACACTATAAACTTACATTACTAGCATTCATTTTATTTAAAATACAGGATGTGTCAACCCCAGGTTCACAAAGCTTTTGGAGCGGTAGGGTAAACCTAGAGAACATGGAATCACAGCATTATAGGGTCGAAGAGGCTTTTATAAAAGGGGTTACACGCAGAAACACAAGAAAAGGAAACCAAATGCTGTTTATCAATAAATAAACATCAGCAAAAGTATTTGTCAATTGTTAGAAAGGCGAACTACTAATGTATGTCATTTGCAGAAATAATCTTCCAGATGCTGCAGTAGGACATGCCGTCATAGTGCGCTAATTTTGGCTTACTGCAAATTATTTTATCTCGTACCATACCTAGAACAGCCTTCTTTATGTCCAGAGCTTTTACTGTGCATTCACGACTCTACGGAAAGAACCCGAATGACTACTGGTACTGGTATTCAATGAGGCTATGACTGAGAGTACATCTCGTCGGATATATTGCTGCTGGTCCATTGCACTCAGCAACGGAGTAAGCAATATTCGTATCCCATAGTTCCGCAAATGTATGATCAATCATTCTATTGCGACTGCCTAAGAATGGTAACTGAAAGAGCATCTTCGAGAACGCTGGAAACTCCCGACACTTCTGAAATCCGTATTCGAACCAGCAAGGTTACATGATATTGAGTTGTCTAGATACATCCTACTCCTCCTAGAGGTTAGTTTTATAACTTATGCAAGGAAATATTAAATGCTATTTTTGCCTGCTAATATAAAAAAATGCATTTAAAACAGTCTGCTTCTCACACCAAATTGCAGTTGTTCAATATGATATCATTTGTTGTTATTCTTTTTATAAATTTGAAATTTTATTATTTATTTTACCATTAACAAAGCGCTGTATGTGTACCATAGTCTATAAGTGCATTCATATCATAAAACATCTTCAAGTATACGAGACGATCGTAAGGGATAAGTGTTGTGTCAACATGAGCAATATATTTTTTTTAATTAAGGTAAAATTTTATATAATTGTAAAGCTTATTATTTAATTATTATTTATTAAACCCTTATATTTTAATTAGTAAACATTGTTTTGTTATATTAGAATTGTTTGGCATAACAAATAAAACATATACCCTACAGCTAAAGCACGACACAATTATTTTTCGTTAATAATTATGAGGGATATTTACAAACAAGTTCTCGCTTGAAAAAGAATGGGAGAGAGGCATAACTTTCTTCATGTTAAGTATTTTTTCGATGCTTACCCCATTGTTCTTATGCCTGATTTTTTAATTCTCAAAATATATTAAAATCTTATGAAAGGGCAAATAATTGCTAATGCTATAAGGATATAAGAAAAACACATATACATTTTTTTCTGTTTTAAAGAAACTTAATTAAATAACTAGTAATTATAGTTATGTTAGGATTGAGTTAGACCCACTGAACTTTTTGTAGCATTTGCGGTAGTCAGCAAATAAATACAAAAAAGATAAATTATATTGATTAGAAATGCATATAATGGCAAGTATTGTAAAACTTTTGACTTTGACTAGGAGTGTAGCTCACCGCTGCTTTTTTTTTTTTTTTTTTTTTTTTTTTTTTTTTTTTTTTTT
>BPLQ01005461.1:24816-45126 GCA_021605075.1 Caerostris darwini
CAGCCTGTCATATGAAAATAGTTATGTAACTGACGGATTTTTTGATGCACCTAGAGATTTCGATAAAATATTCAAATATGAAATATAATCCATCTCTACTTTAATAAAAAAAGAAAATGTTAAAATATTCAAAGAATATTTTTTTTTCAATCATTTTTGCAATTTATAAAACTTAACTTTTGTCAAAAACTTTGTAGCAGTGTTCTAATCTGTTCTTTTCATTTCTTATATTTCCTGTCACAATAACAATTGCAAAGATTTGCAACTTTTTTATTATTTGCATAATAAAAAAGTATTCGAAATTTATATTTTTACAAAAAATTAAACCCTGTTTTTTTTTAACATCCGGTTTTTTTTATGGGCCGTATGTTCCAATTATTTATGGTATGAGCAATATTAATGAAGAAAGGACTTTTAGGGATTTGCATTTGCTTGTCGATCGGAAATAAACTGCGACTCCCCCAGGCAGCCTGGCTATCTATTAGAGATGTTCTAAAACTCTGTTCTCTCTGTTTTAAAACACACTATAATAATCGCCATCGAGTATTATTTAAAATATTGTTGAACTAACTTTTTAATACATAGACACGATCAGATATAAACATGATAATGAAAATATCAACAAAAATAACAAAAAGTCTTTATTTGTTATAATGAAACTTTTCGAACAGAAATGACCATTAATGGTTAAATTACGACTATTAAGTATGCGTTTTCGGTGGAATTTTTTTCAAATGGGAGGAGGACTAAAGTAATAATTCGTTTGAACAATTGATTGGACTTTCAATTATTAATAATTAATGATCTAACTTCAGTACATAAGTGATGTTTAATTATGTGTGGGAGAAAAAAAGCCTATATCCCAATTAAAAATTAAGTTGAAAATTTTTGAAACATTGTTAAATATTATGGTATACGAATATTATATATGGTATATGAATTTTAAATAACTATTGATAACTTAAATAATAAATGGCCGAAATGTTAATAAGCCCAATGAAACTTTCAATGACTTTTTAAAATGCTAAGTGAATCATTTTTGTTTTATGAAAATGCACCAAAACTTGTTTTATGAAAATTTGTGAATTACGTAAACACTCGGATGCTATATCGGTGTGAGATCAGTGACAACTTCGCAAAAATTATAAAGCTAACAAATACAATTGAGATGTGTAAAATGTGTGAAAAAATTAGTTTTTCAAACATAAAAGGACGAAAGAATTGCATGGATCTTTACAAAATAGGGTTTTACATGATTTTAAACTGATAAAATTCATGTAGTGGCGTCGTCCAAACATACAAGAAGAACATTCGATTTCTGATTGAATTAACTAGACTGCCGACTGAATAAGATGTAATACAGAAGGGAGCTTAATTACTAGAAAACATATGCCTATAAAACAATTTTTGTACATAATTATTCAACTGCATTTCTTGTGACTACTGAACCTAGTTGATATTCTTGTAACCTAGTGAGTGACATTTAATTTATAATTTAAAGAACAAAGTAATATATCATACAATTGTCAATCCAATTACATCTGTTACTGCATAATTACTCCAATTACTCTATTATACAATTTCTAGTTCAATCACGCTGTTATAAAATTACTAATCTAATTACTATTGCTATGACACAATTACTTTTATTCCATTACTAACACATTCACTATCGTTATTATTTAACAACTAGCCAATAACTATTGCTTATGCATAACTACTAGTCCGATCATTATTGCCATTTCACGATTACCATAAAATCAGTATTTGTATCACATAACATTGCATTAACATTGCACATTTTACTATTTGAATTATTATGAAAATGTATACAATCATAGTCTTTTATTCTTTTATTATTAATTATGTTATTAAAGCATTATACGTATCTTTTAATATTTTAGTTTACAATAGTATATATATGAAACTGTATTATATATTTAATATAGTTTCATGTTCCTCTTTTTCCCCTTTGCTGTCTATAAGGGCTAAACAAATAAGATGAAATCATTAACTTAACACAAACGAATCTATTGAGATATTTTAAAAATAGGAAACAGTGACTTCTTTTTCAAAAATTTAAAATAGTACGAAATGTGCATACAAACCCAGTTTATTTCGTGTTTCTTATTCGATTGTTTGAAATCGGAAACATCCAAATCGAACAGCCAATTAGCACCTTGATATACCTCAAATAAGCATAAATAATTTGTTTTAATTATTAAAATTCTAATATTTAACCAATTAATTAATCTTCATAACCCCTCTTAATTTTTTTGTTAATTAAAAGTTCTATAGAAATAAAATTTAATTTTTAATAATCAAAATTTAATAATTTTAATGTCAAAACTGCAAGCACGCCCACTCAGAGTATTGGAGCTTCTTAGCTACCTCATGACAATAACAAAACTCAGAACAAAAATGGGAAAATAAACGCAAATAAAAACCTGAAAGTCACTTTTTTATACTCTTGCCGAAATCAAACAAGACAGAAACAGAGCACACGCTAGCTCTTTACCGCGCTCTATGATTTTGATTTTACTTTCCTTTTGCCATCATGTTGGTTTTATGTATGTTATCAAAAACGTTTTCTAATCGCATGCGCAGTAGCGCAATATTTTCGACATGCATGCACAATAATGCAATGATTCCGATGAGCATGAGCGCTGGAACGATAAAAAAAAGTATGCAAAAACATTCTACACTCATGTCCATAAATTAAGGATAATTCAGAATCACACAGAAATTGAACTCTAAAATAAAAATTTCACCTGTAGAATTATCACATACATCTTGAAGAAGAATATGCAAATTACAGGAAACCACCAGATGGCGCGGATAGTATGTCACAATGACGAGAGTGTAAGAGAGGGTCATATAAGGAATGGTGGCAAAGAAGTAAAATTGTTCACAAGCGCTTTAAAAGCCTTTCAGTGTAATAACCGCATAGTTAGGGCACAAAGGAAGCATTTGGATGTTTTTTTACGAGGCAGAATTATCGGACGGCTCGAATGTAGACGTACCCAGCTGGAAATATCCGAGGAACTTGGAATCGCCCAGACTGTCCTCTCCAGGCTTTGGCAATGATGCCAAGATGATGGTAATGTGAGTAGATGTTACAGCACAGGTCGCCCCCGTGTTACAACGCTGAATGAGGACCGGTATTTAGCAGTTACTACCAAAAGAAACAGACGGAGCACAGCATCAGACCTGTCTCGTCAGCTCTCTTCAGCTACCGGTACGACAGTTTCAAGGCAGACCGTGTACAGACGCTTAGAGTACATTAGGAGCATGCTCGTAGGCCTGTCAGATGTGTTCCACTTACCGCAACTCACTGTCGCCTGCGATTAATCTGGAGTAGAGAGCATGCATTGTGGACACCGCAACAGTGGTCTGGTGTGATGTTTTCCGACGAGTCCAGATTTAGTTTGCAGTCTGATTCTCGCCGGACTTTCATATGGAGAGCGCCAGGTACCCATTACCACCAAGAGAACACCATTGAATGACACCGTTACGGTGGTGCAGGATGGATCGTTTGGGGAGGAATTATTCTTGGTTCCAGAACTGAGCATGCATATTCAAAGTGTAACGATGACAGGCCACATCTATCGGGATGTCATTCTGGAACAACATGTACGTTGGTTTCGGGGCGCCATGGGTGCTGAATTTCTGTTTATGGATGACAACGCCCGTCCTCACCGTGCAAACATTGTAGACGAATGCCTTCAATTGGAGGATATCACCCGTATGGATTGGCCAGCATACTCACCGGACTTGAATCCAATAGAGCATGTGTGGGATATGCTTGGCCGACGAATTGCAGCCCGTCAACCCCCTCCCACCTGTCAACCGGAACTGCGGAGGGCATTGCTTGATGAGTGGTGTAATATTCCCCAAGATCAGATTAATAATTTGATACTCAGCATGCCTAGGCGTTGTAAGGCCTGTATTGCATCGTCCGGGAGACATACTGCATATTAACCATCATACTAACCATGTTATACTGTTTTTTGTAAATAGTATTTCTTTATTATACTATTTATTATCTTTATTATACTATTTTTATATTTCTTTTTTGAAATTTGCTCCAGGGGGTAAAAATCGCAATTTTTATTAATTATGTCAAACATATAGCATCTTTTTTGCTCTTTACCTTTTGTTTAATAAATAGACTTTACAAATAAGTCAAATTTGTTTTGCTTCTGTCTCTTTCTTTGCCTGAACTTCATTATCCTTATTTTATGGACATGAGTGTATTATTTTACTAAGTTTATAATTTCTGTAATGTTGTTTTTTATAGCGAACAAATTTGAATAATATTTTTAACGTAACTGAATATTGCATCGGTTTTGCTAAATTAATCGTAGAAGAAAAAAATCTGTGTTTAACATTGACACAGCTTCGCCTTTTACATCATAAACATAGCTTATATCAGTCACCCACTATAGCATAAATCTTTATTTATATGAATAAATGAACAATTACTTAAGTTAGCATATCACGAAAAAGGTAAATAATGAAAAGCTTATTTAGGAACATTAATTCCTTTATCATTAATAATTTTAAATGTTTATTCTATAATGAAGCCTGCGTTAAATTTTAGAATAAATAAATTTGTAGAATTAGGACATATAATTGTATATTTATGTTTTAATTTTAAAAAAAACCTTAATTTGGTAGCCAAAAGAAAATTTTAAAATTCTTGTTAGTTTTATTTTAATAACAGAGAATAATTAAAATTTTGCCTTGGAATCTTTTAATCATGTGTAGAAGTTATTTGTTTAAATATTTGTCATAAAAAGGGCTGTAAAGGGAAATCAATTTTATGCCAAACTTAATTGCAAATCTTTATTTATATTCTTCCTATGCAGTGTGCAGGTTGTGCAGCTGGATTGTAACTGGGTATGATTGGGTTCAGACTTTGTTTACACACGCACAAACATGACACGTTTAGATTATTTAACACATTTAAAAACATATAGTTATGGATTTGTGGAAGAAGTCCATTTCTAAGCCGAAAATTCGATATTCAAGTACGCGAAATATACTTCCTCTCCGAGTGAGAGTCTGTAGGCCAACTAATGCAAAAGATTGTGCTAAATAAATTTCCTCTCCGGTGAGAGTCTTTAGGCGTACCTGAACGATACAGGGAGAGCTCTTCCAAATGCGTAAAAGGAAGCTTGGTTACAGCTTTACAAATCTTTTAAAGAATGTATTACATCTATAGTTACTCCCGAAAGTGTTCGTCACTTTAAATAAAATACTGCTCTTTACAAAAATAAAAATTAATCTTTCAAAAAGAGGGGTTTTTTTTAATAATGTCGATAACTTTGCTTAACAAAATTACAAATTTTTATGAAAACTTTAGAAATCTTAAGAAATAGCGAAACTTATTATTATAATTTTTTTTTTGAAGAATTCATGATCAAAAGGTAACAAAAAAGTTACCTCAAAAGTCTTCGTACACTTAATAAAATTTCTACAAATTAGTAAATACTGTAATATTTTGGTTAATTTAGAAAGATATCGGGCATCATATTCTGCATTAATGTGGCTCTTTTTTATGCAGTATCTTCGTACGCTAGCTTCCAGAATTTTCCAAATGTGCAGCGCGGTGCTCATTGGTGCTACAGGCTTCAAGTTCGTATCCTGGCGATGTTATGGATGTTTGGTGGTGGTTTGGAATCCACGTTAAACAAGTGGTCCCTGTTTAATTAGCTCAAAGTGTGCACAAAATGACAGTAGAGCGACAAACCAAAAGCGTTCTATTGGGTTTAAAACGGTGTCTGCGGTGACGTTTTCATAACTTGCAGATAGTTATAGACTCTAAAGGCTCATATTAAGTGCCGTGTGTTAAGATCGATATCTTGCCAAAAAAACAATACTATTTCGAATACACATATTTTGGGCTGTTTTAGATATTTAAGGAAAGAGTACAATTCATTATGGACATCTATAAATACCAAATTATCTAGTCTTGTTGCTGAGCTGCATCGTCCACACAATGGGATCTCCCCGATATCTTTTTTTTTTTAAATAACTAAGTTTTCTTCTCAGTCTTTCTTCAATACGTTTGGCTTATTTATTATTGATTTTGAGAAAAGACAGCTTTTTATTCTGCGCACTTGCAAAACATTTCCTTCAGGCAGATCATCCGAATAATCCCGCTGATCTGAGCCCTTGTTGAACATTTTCAGATGCAATTTAAACATGAAAAATTTAAGCACTTAAAAGTGAATTTTTTTCAATTTTTTTTATAATAAATCTCTAATATAAGCGAGTAACTTTGATGGAGGACATTTTCTTATCTTGTTTTCGATACGGTATTTTAAACCCTTTTAGGACATATTACTCATAGAATGGGATAAAATTTACTAATTTTGCAATATTCCGAATTGATTTATCACTAATGTGATGAAAAATATTTAATTTTGGAATGTTTACGACTACTGGACATTTTTTACTACTACAAGACATTTTTTAGTAGATTAAGTAAGCAAATATAAAAGTTAAACGTTTCTTTTAACGCAATTCATCATCATCAACATCAGTGGCGCAACAGCCCCATAGTGGACAAAGTCGTCTGCCTACTGGCAGATTTCGAGACAGGAGTTAGCCCTACGCCCTTACAGTTTAAAGTGGATTCCAGACCACTACAAACATCCATTGCACCACCGAAACTCGAACCCGATACCTGCGACACCGAGTGCCACAGGGCTAGTCACTCGGCCATCAGGCCCTTTAATGTAACTAAACTGTAAAAATAAAAAGATTAATCATACATTTATTTATGAATTTATTAGAAATTATTTCGGTGTACGATGACTTTTGTGATATTTCTTTTTCTGCTTCCTTGCATTTTCCTTTCAATAAAAAGAAAATGGATCAGTATTTCTTTTTAAAAATAAGAATCATATGGAGCTAATATGAAAAAATGTTGGACAAACTCATTTGCAGATTAAAGAGCGTTTCTACAAATTTTTTAACGCTTAGTTCAACACCTGTTTTACTAATGGAAACACTGTAAGCGTATGTTAAAAGTATGAATCCTTCTCTTGACATAATTTGGCACCTATTACGATATCGTAAACTTGCAATATTATTAAGTTTCAATTCTTCAGCTCAACAGTTTCGGTTTCTTCATAATGCGCTGACATATTACATACTAAACTTTCTCTTTGCCTGATAATCTTATGAATGATTTTTTGGAAGATTCGAGCAAGCGTTCCTTGACGTTTTCTAGAACCCTTTCTTCCATACTATACCTGCAATTTCAGTGTCCTTATAGTGCCAGTTTCTCCGAAATTATTTACTAAATTTCGAATCGTTATTTTAATTGGTTGATTTCAGTTAGTGAATTTTTTTTTCCAAACTCGATACATATGTCAGCGAAGCCAAAGTTTGAGAAATGATGTTTAGTTTAATGATGGAATTTCTTTCCATCAGCAGAGAAAAGTGGATCCTTTTTATACTCAAATGAGCAGAATTAAATCTAATGCTACGATTAGAATACATAGAATTTCTGTTTGTATGAGAGGAATTTTTGTTCGTCTGTATTATGCTTTCTTGTGTTAAAAAGTTATTGATAAATTCAGTGGGTATATTGACTTTTGGATCATACTGTATAGTTATAGTAAAAGAATTGTGAGAGTATCTGTATTTCTTGTAATTTTTTTTCTCTTAACGATAGGGTAAGGAGAAATCTGAGGTATCACTTTTGATATTATCTACCACTAAATTTTATTCTTGTCCCTTTAAGTAGTCCCTTTTTGTATAATCTGACATATTGACAATTAGTTTTCTGACATTTATTTTAATCAAATTTACGCATTTAAAGAAATTGGATAAAACTTTAATTGGTTAAATTCAAACTGTCTTAGAATTCCGGTGACCTCAGAAAGTGATTTAAAGTCATCTATTAAAAAAAGGGAATATCGATGAGTCTGAGTCGTATCACTAGGAGTAAGACTTGAATTGTAGAAAACCGATGGGAAAGAAGAACAAACTGAAGAAACCTAGGATGCAGCACTTCAATAACTTTGGAGAAAGTTGATCTTCCGACGCAGGCAAGTATGGACAACCTTTTTAAATGTAAATCATCGAGTCATAAATTCTGAATTTTTTTTTTTTTTTTTTTTTTTTGAAATTTTTTAATATCGTTTTGGAATATTTTTAATAATGCCATTATTGAAATAAGCTAGACATTTATTCCAATTTTTTTATAGTTTTTTTTTTATCAGTCTTTTTATTTTGTCGTAATATAATAAATTAAATTTATGTTCTTTCATTTTATATTTGATTTATATCCATAATATGATTGTAACTATTGAGAAATTAGTACAAGGAACGGTACTCTTTTTAAAATAAGAAAACTTGTAAGTATATACTTGTGAATATATACATAAGTAATTGCATAAGAATATATGTAATTTATATTAAAATAAATGTAATAATTATTAATATAAAACAATTTAAATAGATAACCAAATGACACGATTACTGGCTTTACTCATTATTTATATCGTTTAAAGAAATATCGTTATATTGGTTCTCGGTATAAAGAAAACTTTTCTGCTAGATCTTTCTCTGCTTTAATTTATTTCATTTCAGAGTTTTTTATTTTTTATTTTTCAGCTGAATTAACACTAGGATTACTGTGAATATTAAAATATCTTACTATCTATCGTTTAAATTAATCTGATTTTAATGTTATCCTTTCTTGAACATATTCTTTGAATTTATTAGCTCGCTTCTTTGGTATTTTTTGTTAATTAAAATTTCAAAACTAAACAGCAGCATTGTATTGAAGGCGGGTAATACTGGATCATATTTCCCAGCATAAATACAAACTTAATAAAGTATCTTATAAATGTTTCAGTAGTAAATATTATACAACTATCTTATCCGCTTTTCCAGTTAGTATCATTGTTGAATATATTTTAAATAATAGATTTAGAAAATGTAGATTATCTAAGTTAAAATTAATTGATAATATATAATGCTAAACAAACTAACTAAAACTTTTGCATTATAAAAACCAAAGATATTCATTAAAGGTAGTTATGCTGATAAATCAAATGTAATAACCTATTTCTCTTGGAAAATTTCTCTTTGCAAGAGATATACTGTTAAGAAAATGTATTTATAACATATATACCATTTTTAAGCAAACTATATCTTTAAATTTTATAAAATTGTTTAAAGATATATTATTTGCATCTTCTATTTTTACGTATATACTATTGTGTCCAAAAAGTTAAACCAATTATTTATTTTTCTTCAAAACCTCTTTATTTATTCTTTCAAATTTTTCATCGTCTTTAAACTAATACCCGCCGGACACAATACACTTATGCCAATTTTTTTCCAATCCTCAATGCTGCTAAAAAGGTCATTGGTAGCGACGGCCTTCAAAGCGCGCGGCGATTCACATTGAATATCTTCAATCGACTGAAAATAGTGTCCCCGGAGTGGTCTTTTGAGTTTAGGGAATAACCAGAAGTCACACATTGGGAATACGGTGGTTGTGGAATGATATGGGTTTCATTTTTGGCTAAAAGGTCACGAAGAATCAATGCAGTGTGAGTTCAGTGTTTTCGGTACCAATTTATATTTGACTTGTTTGAAGCCCAAAATGAAATTGACTGATCCTTTTGAAATTCCAACATCATCAGCACGGTCTCTAATTGCAAATCGACAGCAAATCGTAACTCAAACATTAAATTTCGTCAAATTACAAATTTAATTACATTACATTGAGGTCAAAGTTCAAACAGATGTCAAGGACAACCTAAAAAAGAAAAAAATGTGAAATTCCATAAGTCACGGGAATTTTAAATTGAAAATTGGTGTTTCTTTTCGGACACAGTAGTACGGTTGATTTAATTCAATGAATCTAATTAAACGACATGTAATTTAATTAGTTTTTGTTTAATGATTCCATATGATTATTAATACGAAAACAGCCATCATCAAAATTATTTCTCATTTAAAAGAGGCCTAGAAAAGTAGGGCGAAATTTATTGGAATAAAACACGTCTGTAAATGGCTTACAGTTTAGTATGAAGGTGTATTGGTATATTATTTACCAAAATAAAATTCCAAATGGATGCACTTTATTTCTTCTCGCTGTCAAAACCATTTTTTCACTTTCACTGTAAATAGGGTACTATATTCGTAAATACAGAAAAAGTCGATGTTTTATAATGACATCAAATGAACTGTATTTTGATATGTTCGTTTGAGCTGATTACAAGTTAGAAAACTTTATATGACAAATATGAGTAAAGTGCACAATTTGACTCAGATTATTTTGGAAAAGAGCGCTATTTTTAAAGTTAATTATTTCGATACGTATGTATAAAAACGCATTAACAAAAATTAATCATTTGTGAGACTAATATGATAGACTTCTTTATCAAATAAGATTAATTAAACAAGCGATAAAAGCCATTTTATTTGCTTGTTTGATATATGTTTTAATTACAAATATAAATATATTTAAAAAAGCTTTAATAATATAAATTGTTGAAATGATTTGAAGATTACTGAATGTAAAATCGGCTAAAAATTGCTTCGATTACAAATTCATCATTTGATTGATGTAAGTAATATTTTTTTTTTATTTTAAAAATATTTCATTTAGAAAGATCTTTCCCAAATCTAGCCTTAATCAAGAAACAAATTACATTTTATTTGGGTTTTAGTTTTTGTTCATGCATGTCATCACCAAATCCATGCAGCTGAAATATAATAAATATCCTGCAGTACAAACAGCTTAATAAGATACGATTACATATAATTTTTCCTTGAAAGTATTGATGAATAAATGTCTAAAAATATTTGTTTTCAATTAGAGGTACTTCAGTACTATCCAATCTCAGTAACATCAATAAGAGGATTCTTCCAATAAATATAATTTACATTAAATTTCTATTGCGATCTTCATTTTATTTTAAAGTTACCACTATAGCTTCTAGGAATATCATTTACTATTGCATGGAAAACGCCCTTGCTAGTCACTTGTAATGTCAGACAATAAAGTCTAACAAGTAAAAAAAATAAACTTAGGAAATTAGTAATCAATATCAATTTTGATAGATTCAAACTCAGGTAGAATATTCCAAATTTTTTTCGGTATTTCGAAATCCTCCCCTTCTTTATTATGATGCTGCTTAATATAACAGGCAACTGGATATTATTATAATATTTCGATAAGGCTGACTGCTTGAGAATTTCAAGACTTTTTTCATGTCTAACATAATTTTCTTCTTCAATGGAGCAACAGCCCCATGGTGAATTAAGGCCATATGCCTACTGGCGAGATAGGAGAGTCTCCTGTAGGAAGCGTTTCCTTTTTACAGAGTAGGATTATCACCCCTACGCTCAACAGTTATATTAGACCAGGACCTTTGGTTTAAAATGGATCCCGGACCACTACAAACATTAATGGCACTACCGGGCGGACTTTGTGGCCCCGAGTGCCAGAGCGCTAATCACTCGGCCATCAAGACCCCTGCCATAATTATGGTACATTTATATTTGATAAGAAATGCTAATGGAGAACAATTTTCCTCTTTATTCTTACCATACAACTAGAAGACACTTCGAAAGTTAACCAAGTTTACTTTTTAAACTAAATACAGAGACATACTTAAAACACTGAAATCAATACTAACATACCATTTTGATGACAGCCATTCTGGATCGTATCCTGGCTCAGTGTCCATGATTCCTCTCTTCCCCTGCTGTTTCGATTCAACTGTTCACGGGCTCTGTATAAGGTGAGAGAGATTCTGAAGTATAACACTGTTATGAGAGCCATAGGCACTACGAAGAACGGAAATGTGGAACACAGCATCAGGGTCTCCCAATGTCTGTTGGGATCGTTGAATGGAAAGCCACACCAAGCCGATTCCATCAATTCTTCACCATTCCCCAACAAAAAAAAGAAAGTTATCAATGATGATTACAATAAATAACAAAATACTTTATTTTAACTTTTCAAAAACTTTAATTTTTCACTAAATGTAAAAATGTGTTTTCATTGGTTATGTAAAAATAATAATAATAATAATCAATAATTGGCTGAAAAATTAAATAAAGATATGCAGATTTCCTGATTCAGCGCAAAACACCGTCATGACTGACGCTGTTACACTAGGTGAAAGTAAAAGCATTGTGAAATGCGTGCCGCGTATTTAAGACAGAGCGTTACAGTTTAACTGTTGTTTTTCTTATCATTCTTGAGCTCATGGCTCAAAATTCCGTAAATCAAAATGTTGTCCAGTTTCTATGAACACTAAAAACTCGCGGCTCATACACCGAGAGTTTTTTTATTATCTCTCTCTCTCTCTCTGTCTGTAATATATAGTATATATATATATATATATATATATATTCATATACTTAAACCTGCCTCTTCACGTGGTTAAGATTTTAGTATTCAAATGACACCTAATGATACTTCTTCCTCGTTAAGTAAGTGCTGTTAAAAAGAAGTTTATTGAGTAAGCAGCAAAATCTAATACAAGCAAATTGTCTTTTAAAATTAAAGAGGATTCTTACAACCGATTTTTTAGTCCGACCTATCGCATTACTCCACATAGGGTCATGTCCATGAAATTCTTTATGAAAATAGTTTCCATTAGCATAATTTATTTTAAAGTGACACTTAATTGAAACGATATTTCTTAAACGTTATCCCTGAATAATCTTCATTTATCAATAAAAAGCAGCGTTATGGAAAATAAAGATTTGACAGAAACAAATTTATTTTAAATTTGAATAAGAATCGTATTGATGTATAAAGCTTTCTATTTTGAAATGAAAACGATAGAAGACAATTACAATTTTCTTATAATTCCTGATACCAATTAGTAAAACAACAAAATAAATTCGATTAACATTAATTCTTTTTTTGTTTTTTTGTTTTTTTTGTTTTACGGTAGAGATCTTGTTTATTTATAGAGAGAAATAAATCTTAACAAGATCTCTACTGTAAAATAAAAATAATATTTCATGTTAATCGAATTTATTTTGTTGTTTTACTAATCATATACATTGTTCTTGTTTATTGTTATACATTGTTCTTGTTTATTAACAAAAACAATGTATATTTAAATTGAGACAAAAACAACAATGCTAGTCATAAAAAAGCAGCTACAAATAGAAATGTTCTTTTTTTTTATTCTTTGCATAATTCTATACTTCATTTCTTTTAATATTTCTCTCTTATTCTTAAAAGAATAAATAATATATTCTTTCTTGAATACTATTGAAAATTCTTAGAAGGGAAAAAAATCTTGTAAGAATAAAAAAAAATAGTAGAAAGGATATATACATACAATCTATATAACTTTAAGAACAGAATTGTGAAACAATTTAAATTAAACATTTATTACAATTGTACAAGTGGAAAGATTTAAAAATAATAATAAAATTCTTAACTCTTAATGTTCTACGAAAATACCATTGGCTTGCTATGAGGCAGAACAAACTTTCAACAACATTTATCAGTCAGAAAAGTTTGAGAAAAAAAACGATGGAATTATAAATACATTTTTACTTTTATTTCATATGTACTTTTAATTACACTGCATTGAAATTTAGTGTAACAAAAACTAAAAATTAATGGATTTTGTAACAAAGCTTTTGATAGGAGAACAATGATTAAATAAATGGAGTGAGCACCTCAAAAAACTATAGATTCTGAAAAAAGAACTTTAATATAATTTCCTATTCGTCTGTGTTACGTAATATTTTATGTTGTTTATTTGTATACACTCTTCAACCAGTTATTATGTTATGAAATATACTCTGTATTAATTTATAACTTTTCAAATGATAAAATAATTTCAATTTTATAGTGCAATTTTATCCAAAGTCCTCTTGGAACAATTACAAGAGCTGTCATAAAATACTTCAAAATGTATGAATCGGTTTTAAGAAGCTTAACTTCAACACGCCAGTCATTTTACGAAGATGCCGTTGGCTATATTAACTATGAAATGAAAGCTCTTTTAGATGATTCTAGTTGGGAGATTTTAGAAGATTTAAGTAATGGTGGACACTTGAGTTTTGAATCCGATTTGAATAGGATAATGAATAGAATTACAATAAGTCTGACAGTTATTTAAAGGGTTTCGACTTTCAACCTCGATATTCATTCTGTAAAATATTGTTTAATTTCATATGCAGAATCAATCCAAATAATCTGAAAGGCCTTTGCGACGGGTGTTGAGTTAAGGACAGTACCTTCTGCGAGGGATTTTAGGGATTATTGTTCCGTATTTGCGTATTGTACGTGAGAAAACGAAGCCATAATTTCTATTGAATTTCCTTATTTCTGAAAGCAGTGATTACAACAATGTTTCCAGTGGATTCGAAACTTAACTGTCTTTCTATGATACTGTTATTTTCATATGCCGATCAGTTTGAACTGAGTCCATTCATTATTTAAACTTTAGTTATATAGAAAATTCAGTATTATCTAATGAGACATCACCAGTGGAATAGAACACTGCGAAGCATTGTATTATCCTCACTATGAAACCAACAATCCCATGGGATTTTTTAAGGGTTCATACTCTCAGCTACTGTTCTACGAACCAAAACGAAGGATTTTTCTTTCCATGCTTTTCCCGGTATTGACAAAGGACCCTCAAGTAAGCATTATTATCTTTCCATTAACTTTGCTTTTTAACTTTATATATTTTCTATGTATATTCAGTTAATAGAAAGTTTTCCTCGCAGTTTTTTCAAACATTTGAAGGTACTTTCAAAATTACATGATAGATTTTAATGACCTTTATTTATATGTAATTCATTTATAACGAAAAGAACTTTTGAAATAAGAATAAATGTTTTTTTAATATAATTCAAGGCATGAATGTATAAGCTTTCCTTTTTAACGATGAATAATGTGAACCTCATACTGAGTAAAAATCACAACAATAAATTTTTAGAATATATTCAAGGGAATTAGATCCATAGCTATGTATAATTCATGATTAAAAAACATTACGGCATTTTTATTTTTCTCATCAAAAGGGATTTCTTGCAGGAACTCTAAATTGTGTTTCAAATCCATTACTTCTTACTACAAATCTCAGTAATAAATAGTTTATAAACTATACATATCAACTTCAAACAGTTATTTAGCCAATTTTAATTTTATTTCATCTGAGCTTAGTAATAAACACTTTATTTTGGGAGAGTTTCTGAAAAAAAGTTTTATAAGTTAAAGGGGAATAATAGATTTTATAAGTTATAAGTTTTAGGGGAATAAGTGACTATTTTGAGCCTAAACACTGCTGTGCATCATCAAAAACTGAATAATAAAATAAAAATTATTTAGATAAATTAAATCAAAATTTAAAAAATAAATAAATACAGAGAATCAGAAGTTAATAACATCATAAAATTTCAGAAAGTATTGATTATCTGCATACATGACACTTAACAATAAAATAACGTATGAAATGTTACGAAAAAATAATGTACGAAGCACACAATTAATGTACGAAATACAAACCCAATTGATGAATTATTGATAATAGAAATTTAAACATAATTAAAATATTGAAATTACATTTTACAGAACATTATACCTATTCTTAAACAAGTTTAAATATTTTTAAATTCTTAAAATTACTATTCCTTTTTAAATTTAACTATAGATGTGTGTGATAATAGCTTATTGTCTGGCTGCCGTTTTGTTGGACAGACCCATTATAAATTTTTCATCCACCTTCTAATTATAATTTATTTAAAAGACTTAAATATAATTAAAGCTCTTAAATTCAAATGTCTTATTGGAAACTCAGTAAACCTGAATAAACTATTTGATGTACATTGCAATTTCTTTACTACGGATAATTGCAGTAGAATCTATACATGAGGGTAGCATTATTATAACTTCTTATATCTTAATTATTTTGTTAGTATTACTTACAAGTTACTTAGTTAGTATTACAACATTACAGCTTCATTATACAGCTGAAACGAACGATTTTGAAGCACAATAATGTAAAATCAGCATTATGGGATCATAGAATTCGATAGCAACAGGAAACTACTTATCATACTATGCAATATTTTTTTAAATAAGAACTTGTATTTTAGTTTCAGATCCTACTCTACTAATGAGAAAAAAATACAATAATGGTATTTTTAATGTAGAAACTTGTTCTCTATTTGTTTAAGAATAACCAATGATCAGAATTAAAGAAAAATTTCAAAATTACAGAAAGCAATAGAACAAAATGCAAACACAATTAGCATTAATAGGATAGATTATTTTTAGATACGAGTAAACTAACAAAATCTCGTCAACACGCTCTTTGTGTTTTTCGGCAAATATTATCAGTCTGGATAGAAGGAGTATTACCATACAATGATGTAAAATCAGCCGAAATACGTATGTTTTTTTTTAATTTTGAAGACAATTTAACATAAACATTTAACATTAAGATTTTAACATTTCAGACAAAAGCTTCCAATTACAACTAAAATACAAATGTGATAAGGCAATCCAAAATAATTCTAATAGGAAACTTGTAAACACGATGTTTATAATTAAATAACGCCGAATTAACAGTGTTTATTTTTATATGTCTGTGATACTGAAATTGCAATCATAAATTTTTTAAGGTTCCAAAAAATATTAAAAGCTGATAATTTTTTTACTGCATTTGTATAGCTTATTGAGAAATAGTAAATCACTTTGCTAGCTGACATTTTGAGAACAAATCCAAGAAATTCTATAGAAAGTAACAGAAATGAACATAAAAACAATAATCTAAAACAAGAAAAGAGAATTTCTTTGCTTATGTATTTAAAATTAATAATACATGTTCAATTAAAATCTTTATTAGGTAGAATTACCACAATGATTATTCATTTCTGTCTTCTATGACAGTAATTTAGAAGAAATTGATTCATATTTGTATCGAAAGTAAAATATCACCAATACATTCAGTAGGGTATTAGAGAATTAGCAAGCATTTTAGGAGACATATTAGTTAAAATTAAAAGAGGTTACAAGTATAAGTCACGTTTAACTTGTAACTATAATCTGTAATTTGGTGACTATAAATTTATATGTTAAAAACATCCTATAAATCCTTATATTGGATGAAAATTTTTGATTTCAATTAAGTTTTAAAATTAAAGTTGATTAAATATTTAAACTATTTTAAATAATTAAAGTTAGTTTAAAACGGCACAAAACATGCCATTCATAAATGATTGAAAATAATAAAAAGAGATGTATAAGGAAACGCATCAATCTGGATTCATTCTATATTTCTTAAAGGAAAATAAGGGCATATAGGAAAAAAACATTTAGTGTCTAAAATATACCTACGTAAAATAAAAATCGATATATTTGACAACTAACTGCTATTTTTTGTGATTACGTACTTTGTTTGTTAATTGATGTATTTTCCAAAAATAAAAGGACTATATAGACAAAATTTAATTTATTAATTTCAATTAAATAAAATAAATAGCGCTATTTTCACATAAAATAAATCTTTTTGCTTATCATTACAAGTAATAATTTTAAAGAAAAGGTTTTTGCAGTATTTCCAAAAAAATAAGGAACTTACTTATATTTTTTTTCAAATTTTTTGAATATTTTTTTAAAAATGAAAGTAAAAGAGAATTTGACATGTCTTCGAAACAAGCCTCAAACAAAACGTAAAGATAAACAGAAATATTCCAAAACAAAACTAAAAGTTTTTAGGAGATTTAAGAATTGTCATGTTGCAATAATATCATTTAAAGTAATGTCTTGTTATAATAAAGCCATATGATTTAAAATCAATTTCTTTTCTTCTTCAAGTAAAAATTAGAAATAATATTTGTATATTAATAATCAGAAAATTAGAATTATTTTCTTCATTTTATAAAAAATATTATATTTTCACAAAAATGTTCTTTTATATATTTAATATAATTCCAACGACTAATGTAATTTTTAAATGTTTTCCTTACAAGCAGAATTAAAAATTAATTGATTACTTAGAATTTATTAATAAATTGATTACTAAACTATTTATACTCAAAAGAAGAAAAAGTTAATAATCGTTATTCCTTTTTAGTTCATTCTTAGTTTTTATGGTAAAACTGCAAGATAAATTCAAAGCTTTTCTCTACTTTTTTGATATATTCAAAAGCAATTTCATATATTGTAATTAATAATAATTTCTTTTCCCAAAAGAATAATAGCAGTAATGTCTGAACAACAAGAGGAAATTTTTATAAAGTGATAAAGATTACTAAATATATTTTTTTATGATGCATTAGCATAAATGTTCCCAAATGTCAAACGACATAAAAAATAATTTTTTTTCTAAATTTTATAAATATTTCTTTACATAAATATTTCATTTATTAAAAGACATTTACAAACATGTTAATTTCAATTGCTGAAAATTACATATATTGACAATTAAAAAAAAAACTTCTAAACTTTTTTTTACTGTTATTATTCTTTCTTTATTTATTTTTGTAGTTTGGTTAATTTTATGTTCTATTTATATGTACCACAATATGTATTTTATAATATGTACAACAATGTACGATAAATTAAAATTGTCTTCAAGAGGAGTTTTAGGGATAGTTACTCTTTATTTTATTTCTTTTTGGATTGTATTTTTATATTTTTTACGATTTTTCATTGGCAATCTTTGCTTTAATATTAGACAATTAAAAATCTATTTCAATGAGTTAAAAGCTATATTTTTTACATTTTACAGTTATTTTGCAATAAATATGTTTTATAATTTATGGTTCTTCATAAACATGAAAAATTATTCTTAATTATTTTTGAATGCAACTGATTTAATTCACTGAATGAATTTAAAAAAAGGGAAAAATACAAATTTCATGAAAAATTAGGAATAAAATATTCTCTGTTTGTATTTATTTAGTAATAGCCCATAAATTCGTTGCCATATTGACATCTTTGTTAACTTACAAATCGTTTCCTTTTTTTTTTCATCACGTTCCGTTAAAATGGTTTTATTCTGGAGAGATGTAACTACTCGTTTTTATCTGCCGTAATGAATAAAATTTGGAAAATCCAATGCACTCTGATTGTGACTGAAAGAATCTCTCCCATAATTTTTATCGATCTTTTTAACCCATTACACGCCCCTATGTTTTCCAATTATCCGATCTATATTGTTGCCCTCTCCAGGAAATTCCTCCGTAAACTCTTTGTACAATGATGAGTGAGACATTGTTTCCTTTCTCATCTAGAAAGTTATTTCTCAGAAGTCTCTAAAGATAAAATGTATTGTACAAATATGATCAACAACAAAAAAAAATCATAAAAGATACAATGGCATCTAAAAATTGCAACTTCTTCAACTAAGATCTATTGTACCTACCAGACCACACATTTTCAGTTCAGCAAGAAAATTCAGTTCACGCAGGATTGCACCTACAATTCGACGTAAATAAATTTTTTTTAAATATATAAAGAAATTTAAGTAGATCTGACGAAACAATTTGGTCTTAGTAACTTTTTTATGCATACTACACTATTTAGGATAAAAATCATTTTGATTTTGTGCTGAACTAAGGGAAAGAAGAGGTCTGGAGAAAGGTGCAAATCCCCAAAGGGCTACTTTTGTACGTTCCAAATATGCTTAAAGTATATCGGCATAGTAGTTTATAAGCATATTAGGTCTCTCACTGTAGTTCCAGGTAGCCCTAAATCTACCTCATGTCTCCATAGTAGTAGCAAATAATCTGAGTCAAAATATTTTCTTTTAAATATATCAGTAAAGACAAATAATCCTACTGAATATGTAATACCTTTCGATTATTCACAAAGTTTTAATAATCATACTAATCAATGAATGTGATTAAACAAAATCGCGGAACTTCATGGGATAAAGAATTGGTTGCTGAGACTGTTAATGAGAAATAAAACACAGAAGTACTTCCCAAATAAAGATATTATAAAGTTATTTTTTATGTATAGATATCAACAACAATTAATAAATCTGTAAGATTTTTCTTCAACTAATTAGCTTTGAGAAATAAAATTGCAAAATTACGGTTCTATTTAAAATTTTAAACAGAAGATATAGATATTAAATCTAATCTCCTTGTATAATTCGTTCCAGATGGATGCAAATCCTTTAAGCAAAAAAAAAGCCCACTTTTTTCGCGAAGTTTTCAGCTAATACATTCATTACATTGAAATCTCTTGGGTGAAAATTTTATTTCTAAGTTGTTTTATATGAATAAAACTACTTTGGTAACTGAATGGTAAGTGTCAATTATACACTC
>BPLQ01005461.1:45526-62913 GCA_021605075.1 Caerostris darwini
CACCATTGAACGACACCGTTACTGTGGTGCAGGATGGCTCGTTTGGGGAGGAATTATTCTTGGTTCCAGAACTGACCTGCATGTTCAGAGTGTAACGATGACAGGCCATATCTATCGGGATGTCATTCTGGAACAACATGTACGCTTGTTTCGGGGCGGCATGGTGCTGAATTTCTGTTTATGGATAACAACGCCCGTCCTCACCGTGCAAACATTGTAGACGAATGCCTTCAATTGGAAGATATCACCCGTATGGATTGGCCAGCATACTCACCGGACTTGAATCCAATAGAGCATGTGTGGGATATGCTTGGCCGACGTTTTGCAGCCCGTCAACCCCCTCCCACCGGTCAACCGGAACTTCGGAGGGCATTGCTTGATGAGTGGTGTGATATTCCCCAAGATCAGATTGATAATTTGATACTCAGCATGCCTAGGCGTTGTAAGGCCTGTATTGCATCGTCCCGGAGACATACTCCATATTAACCATCATACTAACTATGTTATACTGTTTTTTGTAAATAGGTTCTTTTTTGAAATTTGCTCCAGGGAGTAAAAATCGCAATTTTTATTAATTATATCAAACATATAGCATCTTTTTTGCTCTTTACCTTTTGTTTAATAAATAGACTTCACAAATAAGTCAAATTTGTTTTGTTTATGTCTCTTTCTTTGTCTGAACTTCATTATCCTTAATTTATGGACATGAGTGTAATTACGCAAATGCATTATCATTTATCCTTTCCAAAATTATATAAAGCTAGCTCTTTAGACGGCTGTGCCCGATAAATATTTTTAAATTTTATCAGACAGGACAATGAATAACCGAAGAAGAAATGTATTGTAAAACTGATGTAATTTTATTGATAGATATTTAAAAATATATAAAAAATATAAAAATTATAAAATAAAACAATTTTCAAATTCGTCAATATATTAGTTTAACCCAAAATCTGTCTAAATAACATTTTAAGTTTAATGAATCAATAAATAAATTCTTAGATGAACTCAACTTTGAGCAAGCAACGTAAGGATGTTCAAGAGAGAAACATGACGATCTCAAATCCCTTCCGCAGAGTTTAATAGACTGCCCTTGTGTGACTTGTTGATCACTACCGCAAGTCTCGTCGGAAATTGACTGTCATTAAAGGTTAAAAGGGAAATCTATCGAAATGAGTGGTATCTGAAGGACTCACATCATTTTTCTGTATCGGTTCCAGCATGTTTAGATGATGCAATGAGATGATAACCAACTAAGCTAGGTTTCGCGAATGAATACCTCGTCCTGTATTATGATGATCACAGCTGACCTTTCTTTTCTTGACTGGCACAGTTAATTCGAGGAACCGATTTCGCTGGGGCGACTATAATCCTCATGACGAGGTTGCCCGAATAAAAAAGGGACTGCGTGTGTGCGATATGACAATAACCTTCGGCCCTTGCTAGTTTGAAGAGGTTATTGCTGAACATCTAGAAACGTGTACGGTAACGAGTGTTCGCTATCCAGAAATGGTGATTAATTATGTAATACAGATTTGCAACAACGAAATGCTCCATCTGACGTCATGTGGATGCAACATGGCACTCAGCTATTTTCTAGAAATTTTAAAAATGTTTTACATCAATTTAAAATTAATATACTCCTTAACATGTTAATCTGGTTCAAAATGGGACATTGTTTATAATGTTTTAATTTGAATCTTTTTCTTACGTACTTATTAAAAAATAGCTCCATTATATAAAGAAAAAATAATAATAATAATTTTCTTTCTACAATAACTTTTCAAGTTTTCTTTATACTTTAACTCGCTTATCAACACTTATTTGTGGACAAATGGAACATAATCGCTGCAACAACATTTTAACTTGTAATAACTTTTAATTGTCTTCTTGCGTTAAGCTTGCATTAGGTTAGTTATTATTTTGCCAATTAATTAAAGCTAGTACAAATTATTATGTTTAATAGGCGTTTATAAATTATAATTAGTTGTTTATATCTTAAGTGGATTAGGTTTCAAGTGCATTAAAAAAAAGGTGGAAAATTGATTATTTAAACACTTCTGATCTTCAGTTTTCCACAAACCTATAGCTATAAGATTGTAAGTAAACATTATCTGAGAAGCACCTTTTTAGAATAAGTAAATTTTCCAATTTATTTACAAAATCATTTATTTAACAGCATAAGAAAATATAAATGATTATTGAAATAATTTTAACAAACAAGGAAAAGAAAAAGTAGAGATTTAATTTATTTCATCTAATGCACAATTTCAATATTTTATGGTGTGTAACTATTTAAAGGGAGGAAATTAAAATCACATTTTGTCATGGAATAAATATTAGTCACTATTTCAAGAATAACAATTAAATTCAATAACTACATGAATCTGCCGACGTTCAGTAATCACAGCCAATCCATGAAGCATAAATTAGACATGATATTGAAAGCACATCAATCAAGTTCATTGGATAAATAGGTGTTAGAACAGAAAAACAAAAATTGAAAAATACTCTCAGTTTTCAATTAACTAAGCTCCGATCTACAACATTCCTTCGATATTATAGTGTATTCAGTTAAAAATTTGGGTTCACCTTTCTAAGATGTATTGAGAAATTTAAATGAGTTTGCGTATAAGGCTTAGAATTTCAAATCCACAAAATTATTCTATCCATCGTCGCTTAAGTATTAAATCGGAATCTTGTAAGGAAACGCAACACACAAATTATTTTTACTACAATTTTTTTTTAATTCTCTAACATTTACCTTCATTATTGCCTTCAAACATTATTTAACTACATTTGTCAACTTTAAATAATTTCTGATACTTTTTTTTCTCACAATGAAGTTTTACCTTATTTGGAAGATTTAAATTTCAATTACTTTTTTGGCACATCTTAAAAAAAAAAATTCTGAATTTTTTGTGTGGAATAAAATATAAATAAATAATTTAAGCAAGAAGCTGCGTAGAAGAGAAACCTCGACTTATATTGGATATTCTTAAATTGCACTTTGTATTATACAGCAGGAGAGGCAATACCGTTTCTGCCGCCACCCAAAATATGCCTCCTCTAAACTTTAAAAAAAATATTATAAGTTTTTCAAAAATAAATAAATCGATAATAAAAATAAAATGTAAAAAGATAATAAAATAAATTTATTTAGAAAAAGATATATAACTGAATTAATAGTAATGCAGATTATAAAAAAAATCACTTTTAACGAGCTAGCAACAGCAAACTTTCAAACTAAATGTACTCAATAAAAAAGTATAATAGTTTTATTTAAGAATTGAAATTTAGAAATTTAGGAGTATGATGACTATCCACTTACCTCTAAAATCAACTTTCCAGATCCACTACCCTTGTAACTAACCACAACTACAACTTCCTGACGTTGTTGCATAAATAATACATTGTTTTAAATGTGAAAATTTTATATGTGGGTCTATAACCCATGCTATATGATGTCCATCACTCAGGATTCATAAACTATAAAATTAAAAATGAATTTGTAACAGAGGAATTTCGGCGACCCTTGTACAATACACAGAACAATGTGGCCATCTACATTGATAACTAACTCCCCATATTTATTAAACCAATCAAATCTATCTTTTTCGTTTTTTAGGTATAGGGAAATATTGGGTTTCCAGCCACAACAAGTTCAACAATTTTCTTTAGGGTCTTCGTTAGGCCCTTTTCAAATAAAATCTAAATTATTCAGTGAAAAGTAAATTGTCTTGTAGTCCTCTATCTTATATATGTGTATGTGTCCTATTAATAACTTTATTTTGGTAATACACTCATTGCTCGATTTGCATATAACAATCTTTCCTACAGCCTTATGTTTAAGATGTTGAACTGGATACCAGCTTCCAGATGTTACAAGATGTGATCTGAGGCGAAATTACTGTAGTGGTTCTGTGGGTCTTTGCAGTAAGCTGTAAATAATAAATTTTGATTGTCGATCGTTTTTGGTTCTACCCCTTATAAATCGAAATAAGAGTAGAGGAAAAAAGCTTGCAAAAAAGGCATAATAAACATAAAAGCAATAAGCAAAAGTATAAAAAAGATCATTACTTTACCAGCCCACATGTGGATATTTCGAACATGTAAAATTATCCGAGTAAACGTTTTTTAAAACAACGTAATCTTTAACTGCCAATTTTTCTCAGAAATGTGTATAAAATTTTAAGATTTATAAATTTTTCATGTGTTTCTTTATTTGTTTTCCCAAAACTTAGCCAATGTAAATGACTGAAATTCTGTCCACTTCCCATCCTTTGTTTTTACATATTAAGATTTATTACCTTGTCAAACTTTGAGATATTGACTTTTCGTTCTAAAGTCGAGTAATGCAATTTAGATGTTAATATTGACCTTATGAATGCATCTCGCGAATCACTGGCACTCACCGCAATTTATGTTGTAATAATTAATTTGACGCACTATTCTACTGCTTGTGAAATGTATGAATATATAAAGTTCATTTTTGTATTGTTCGCATTGACAGCACTTTGAACAGTGCGCGTTGCATTTCTGGTGTGTTACGCCCCGTGGATCTACCATTTATTCGAGTCCTGCGAAACCCTACGTTTTAGCAGGATAATGCACGACGCACGTTGCCGGTATTCTAAGGACCTTCCTTGATACGGTAAATGTTCGGTTGTTGCCCTGGCCTGCACGTTCACTAGATCTCTCGCCAATATAAAACGTCTGTCCCATGGTTGCAGAGCGACTGGCTCGTCAACATACGCCAGTCACTACCGTTGATGAGCTGTGGCATCGTGTTGAAGATGCATGGGCATCTGTACCTATACATACCATACATTCTCTGTTTGACTTAATTCCCAGGCGTATAAGTGCTGTTATTTGTGCCAAAGGAATACCATAATAAATGGCATAATGGTACAAAAAACATACAAATTGTTACAAAAGGCATTGCATAGAAAGCTCAAATTTTCACATGATATCGTTTTTTAGAGCTTTATTAACCATTGTTACATCATATTCAATTGCTTGAATTTTTGAAAAATTAAAATTTTCTTTTTAAAAGATTTATTCACTTGTTTTAATATTAAGAGAACTGCCAGATACGTTACTTACATGAACAAAATATATATATCGTGGTTTTGAAAGTAGAACATCATATTCATCATTTAAAATCTTTTTTGCTGCCCTTCCTTATCCAGAAATGAATCGTGTTTTCGGCTGTTAAAATGGTATCTCATATTCCAAAAAAAAATATTTTTCCCTTATTTTTCTTTTTGTAGTCATTGAAGGGTTTTATGCTCGTATTTATACTTCTACTACGTTGAACAACTATGGAAGAATTGTTTTTATTAATTATTACCATACATTTTTAAGTTGTATTTATAAGAATTACTGCTGATTATCAGAAACAAGACAAGTGTGTCCTACGTTCGAAAGCTTAGTTCTCATTTTCGGAGTTGCAAGAAAATTTTGTCTTATAATTTTTTTAACCTTTCATATCGTTTATATTCATTATCATATTCATCTGAAAAACTTGGAAAATTCAAAATGTGTTCCTTAGCAGATAGGGAAAATGTTAAATTGTTAAACTTCGAATTTCTAATTTCACACATCACTTAAAAGAATGTGATGGATTTTAAAATTTCAACTTGTGTTTATACAGACAAATATTGAATTTTTTTCTAACAAAATTAAAATTCTTATTTATTTAAATATTTTGCGATTTATAATGTTATTATTATGTAAATTAGTTTTAAAATTTATATATTTAAAATAAATATTTAGATTCTCAAAAATGTCTGAATAAACTCTCTTATTTATCAAAATTAAAAATTTTGAATAAGTTTTATTTAAATAAAAGTAAAATCCCCATATCCTTAAATATTTTCAATGCAAGCATTGTGAACAGATTAAACTTGGTTGAATTTTTATACTATAATTATCAGCTTTGTTTATTATTAACTTCTGATGATAAATCAATTCGTTAATCAAGTTTAATAATAAATTTCTTATTTTGTTATTTACTTGATTATTTAGTTTTTATTTAGTTTGCAGTAGACATGCAGTGGATATTTGATTGTTTTAACATAAAAAAGTAATTCAATAACCTTGCTTTTTCTCTCCATTTTATGTATGTATATATATATATATATATATTTCAAACTTTTGAATAATTGAATTAATGGCATTTAAATAAACATTATGCACGTGTTACGTTTAAAATATGTATTTTATATTATATAGTAACTCATAACAGAATTAATCATCAATAATAATACACTGGTAGCCATTAAATTGGAATGAATATGAAAGCAGATTAGCATCTTATTTTTAGATGAAATCAGCAGTTCTGCATACAGCATGGCGATGTCCGGATTCATGAATAACTTGTAAAAATAATTCTAAATAAATGAATCTTTCTTCATATTTGAAGTTTATTTGTTTTCAAATGTATAACGATTATCCTGTTGATTTATACCCACTTTTCAATAAAAATAAAATAATTGTATAATTATGTATTTCAAAACTAACGGTTATTAACAACTAAGTCATAAAAAAAAATTTCAAAGCAATTTTTTTTTAGGTTTACAGGTTTAATGGAAAACTATTTATAACGTTATAAAAATTTAAGAATAGAAAAAGTAAATTTGATTCTTGAGAAAAAAAAAAGACATATGTTAGAAAGTGAAAATTTCAAATAAATAACTATTTCCCCAATAAAGATTTTTGATTCTTTTAACAATTATAAACTTTTCAAACTGTTCTAAAACAACAATTTGTTCTCATGTTGAGTTTTGAAGTGCACTTAAAAAGATCAGAATTAGAAAACACAACTCCAAAAATCGATAAAAGTTTCTGCCTAAATTCCTTCTAATGAACCGAAATACAAACTTGGTGTCAGAAAGTTTCAAATTCGTGGTTTCATTTGGAAAGATCACGATAACAATTAATTTGCTTACAATTCTTAAGAAACAACATCGCTTATTTTTGTCTGGCAAAATCTAGATCGAAAAGTAAAGCAGATTTTAAGGCAAGTCCTTTTTAAAGAATATTTTTGAGATAAATTAAAATGTTTTTATTTAAGAACGACACGAACGAACACATTCGAAGGAATTTTTTTTGAAATTATTTAAATACTTTATCATTGTACACATTGTTGGATTGAATGTATCTAAAAACTTATGATTTCACATACAAAAATTTCTTTCTGATTTTTTTCGAATTTTCATAGCCTAAAATAAGAGTTAAAATGGCCAAAATTGATATTGTTACAAAACATGATAATTTAAAATCAAATCAATATTTTTTAAATTTCTAAGTTCTTATTTGTTTGTACTAACATTACACAGGGAAATGACCTCTTGTAAATTTATGTTTTTATTATTTATCATTTTGTATCAGTTTAAATGTTGTGGACCCCAAATTGTTCCAAAATTTTCATGTAATTTGCACAATTAAAAAAAATTATTTATGCAGCTAGAATCATTTCCAAGTTCTATTGCCTGTAAGCATTTATGAAAAACATTTATACCCAGTTTGATAGCATTTGGATTAACACTGCTTGTGTTATGGTGTTTCACGTGAAAACAAAAAGTATAAAAATTCATTCTGAGAAAAAGCTAAAAACAACTTGTAATTAGCGGCATTACTTTTAAAAATGTTGTAAATATATTAAAATTCCATTGAGTTATTAAGCTCATATTCTTTTTTATTAAAAAATATGGTTTTATTTTTCCTTGAATCTCTATTTTGAAGAAGTTTAAATTTGTTAGACATTTTTTTCTACAAGTTCCTTCTATTATCAGAAGCTTTCCAATATGAAATGTCCTGGATTTAAAATATTTAGTCTTTTTACAATTTTGATTGAATATATTCAAAATTTGAATTTCATATAAAATGTCAACTTTAATTATTTTTTATACACTTTATTCTTTAAAATATGGATAAAAATTGCAAAAATGTAAATGTAAAAATGTAATGTTGTAATAAAACTTGATTTAAAAAAAATGATTTTTTTTCTTTGTAAGTATTTCTATGTTGGGAATATCATTATGTAGGTAATATACTTTTTTGAAATTTATCTCTTAATTACTTATACATTTTTGTATGTTTAAAATTATTCGACACATTTTTTTTTTAAATTTACATCAAATTATTAGTTAATTATTAGTCAAATTATAATTACTACCGGTTCAAAAACTCATCTCCAAGAGAAGCTTAAAGTAGCATAACTTTAGTTCCAAAAAAAGATAGAAGCAAACTGTGAAAATATTTAGAAAGGTAAAAATACACACATTTCAAAAATGTAAAATCTTTATTTTGTTCGAAAAGCGCATTTTAAAGGTGTTCGTGTACCTAAAAAAAAACCACATTTTTAAATTGTCTACTTATTGCATATAGTAACATAAAGCTTTTTATGTACTTAAATTTTTTTTGTCCTAAATAAATTTTGAATTAATTATACTGAGATATACAAATGTACTCCCTAAACTATATACATTTAAAATAATTTTGCATCCAATGAAATAAATTACATTATTTCATTTCTGTTTCGTTAAAATAGTTTATAACGTGTATCATTTACATCGTTTTATGTCGTTTATAACGTGTCGTTACGTTATCGTTTTATAACGTATGTCATTTTTTTAAGAAATAGTTATTAAAACTATTTTGGTAAAATTAAATTAATAATGATTTTTATTAAATATTAGGTTGGGGAAAAAGAAATCCATTATTTTTTCGATAGATGGCTGTAGTGATCGATATCACGTAAAGTATCAATTAAACAATTTCAGATTTATGCTCGTTAGAAAGGTGGCACTTCGTACTAAAATAATTCTTTTTCTGTTTTTTGTTTGGTCCATTCAGTTAGGAGTTACAGGGTGTTAAAAATGGAAGTGAACAAAGAGAAAATTCGGTACATTTTACAGTTTTTCTTTGACAAAGGCGAAAATGCAAGCCAGGCGGCTAAAATTGTGAATAGTGTTTATGGTTCCGATACTGTAACAGCCAATTATGTGCAATTTTGGTTTCGTAGATTCCGTTCAGGAATTTTTGATGTTAAAGATGCACCTCGCACAGGTAGGCCGGTCGTCGAAAATGTCGATAAAATCGGAGAAATGATCGAAGTTGACCGGCATGTTAGCAATCGTAACATCGCCCAGGAGCTAAAAATCGACCATAAAACAGTTTTAAACCATTTACACAAAGCTGGATTCAAAAAGAAGCTCGATGTTTGGGTGCCACACCAATTAACAGAAAAAAAACATGATGGATCGAATTTCCATCTGCGAAGCCTTGGCCAAACGGAATGAGATAGACCCATTTCTTAAACGGATGGTGACTGGCGATGAGAAATGGATCACATACGATAACCCTGTGCGAAAACGATCGTGGTCAAAGAGCGGTGAAGCACCTCAAACGGTGGCCAAACCAGGACTAACGGCCAGGAAGGTTCTGTTATGCATTTGGTGGGACTGGAAGAGGATTATTTATTATGAGTTGCTTCCATATGGCCAAACGCTAAATTCTGATCTCTACTGTCAACAACTGGACCGTTTGAAGATAGCGATTGACCAGAAACGGCCAGAATTGGCCAACAGGAGAGGTGTCGTGTTCCACCAGGACAACGCTAGGCCACACACATCTACAGTGACTCGCCAGAAACTTCGGGAGCTTGGTTGGGAAGTTTTAATGCATCCGCCATACAGTCCGGACTTGGCACCAAGCGATTATCATCTTTTTCTTGCATTGCAAAATTTCTTTAATGATAAAAAATTGGCATCTAGGGAGGATTGTGAAAATCGACTACTAGAGTTTTTTGCAAATAGAGACCAGGACTTCTATGAGAGAGGCATTATGAAGTTACCTTTAAAATGGCAACAAATCATACAACAAAACTCTGCATATTTGACCCAAATCGGACAATCCGAAGCATGTTAAATAAAGTCCTGAAGTTCATATAAAAATAATGGATTTCTTTTTCCCCAACCTAATATATAAGTCATCACGTTCATAATGTCCAAATTTATTGATGAAAATTTTATTTTGTCTTAATATGATTATATATAAATTATGAATCGTAAATGTAATCTTTAATTCTTAATTATTGAATGAATAAATGAATCCTCATTAAATAAAACTTATGTAGTGATAGAGTTTGTCTTTCTGCAAATATTGAAAACATATTACATTTTTTAAACTTTTCTTGTTATAATTTGCAATAAAAATTATTATCTCAATTTCATGAAATTTTATACAAACATGGTACAATTTAGATTTGAAAAATGGAGAGCTCTTTATTTCACTAAACTAATTAATTAGGCTGCATATGTTAGATTGTAGATCTTGGGGTTATTTTCTTTTTTAAAATAATAATCATTTATCATTTCTTTATTTCCATTTTTGCGCTGAGTATTTTTTTTAATTTCTAAATTGCAGTATTTAGAGTTCATCCTCACAGTAGACCTCTTTATTAATCAATTCATGTATTTATTGAAGTTTCATTTATTTACTTATAGTTAGTATTTAGAAGATTACAGGGATGGAGTTGACCTTTTTTTTCCGGTAGTAACAGGTCTTCTGAGGGTCCAGGAGGAAAACCAGCTTTACACTATCAGCGCTACCCAGCGTCGCTTTATAAAGCTCACAAATTCTAACATTCTTTCCCCCTGGAATCTTTTAAAAGTATATTGCACAATACTAACTAATTAAATCACCTTATTTAACAAAATTCAAATAATTTTATGATTGTCAATGCAGAAAACTGGAAAAAAAATTTAAATGTTAAAGACACATTTTGTGCATTACTATTCATCACGAATTATTTCTGTTACAGATATAAATTTAAATTCTATATAAAGAAATCAATTTAATGAAATCCTTAAATTACATCAATTAAATCAAACTTAAAATAAATCTCCAGCAATTAAACAATAATAATTGTATATAATTGAAGCATGCCATAAAACCTTAAATATAAGCATGGATTTAAAAATGAGCATTCAAATATTCAAATTTCACATAAATTTTATGTGAAATTACTATTCAATAGAACATTCAATACATAGGATATCTCTTTAGTAATGCAAGGGTAAATTTAAGTAAAAACAAGAAACATTAAAATAAAAATATTAAAAATATTCCCTCAGGGCACAAATTTGTAGAAATACATTTATGAAATTTCTAAATCAAAAGAATCTGTCATTGTCTTGTCAGATGGGTGAGACAGTTACTGGAATATGATCTACAGTCTTGATTCGATGGGGTTTGATTATCCCCTTGGTTGGAAACATTTCTCCTATTCTTAGAGCAAAGAATTATTATTATAAAATTTAAAATAAAATAAAATTTCAATAAGGAATAAAGTTAAAATACAAAAGTGGATAAAGAGATTATAGTAACTAATTCAAAAAGAAATATAAGTTAAAATAAGAAAACTTAAAGACTTATTCAAAGAGGAGAACAAAGTTTAAAAAAAAGAACAAAAAATAATTCAGAGCTGCATTAGAATGAAATGATAGCGTAGGAGTCAAGGTGAAGAAATACAGGAGGGCGAAATAAACGCGGAGCGTTGGGAGAAACCATAACATTTCGATCGTTCGCCAACCAATGGAGTGGGAGGGGGGGGGAGGGGGGCGAAGTGGAAGGAGCCCGGCGAGTGGCAGTAGTTATAAACAAAACAAACGGAGGGAGAAAAATGCAAATCAGCGGAGAAGCAGCACGGTAATTCAGAGAGGAGGATATCAAAATATAATTGAGAAGTGATCAGAACTGCGTGAGGTCGTTTGCGGTTTTTGAAAACAGATATATCATGATCACACCCAGTTCTTAGTTTCCCAGATCTTTTAAAACACAATTATTAATATTGGGAATGGAATTACAAAAGTTTTGCGCGATCTTGTGTATAAATTGTCTAAAACTAGGAAGCGAAAGAGCATGTCTGATATCCTCGTTTCGGAAAAACCAGGGCGAATTTGCAATCATACGTATTATTTTATTTTCAAGCCTTTGAATGATTTCAAAATTAGACTTAACTGTGGATCCCCAAATAGGACTCGCATATGCAATAACTGGACGAAAGTAGGCAAGATAAATGAGTTTTTTTATTTTCCAGAGGCATAGCAGAATTTCTACAAATTAGTGGGTACAGAACGCAAATGCATCTATTAAATTTATCCCTGAGGTAATTAATGTGAGGAGCATAAGTCAATTTACTATCAAGTATAACACCCAAATATTTAGCCTGCCCAAACCAAGTAATAGGATTAGTGTAGATTTTATTGGAAGGAGTATTAAAAACCCTTTTACGCCTAAATAATACTGCGTCAGGTTTCTCAAGATTTAATTGAATTTTCCACATAATGAGCCATTGTTCAAGTTGATTTATATAATTCCGAAGATTCTTGCTGATAATAAAATGTCTATGACCTTGAGTGAGAGCAGTGTCATCTACAAAGAGACTGATTTTCACATTATAAATTTGCGGAATGTCAATGATATAAAGGTTATAAAGAAATGGACCAAGGGACCTTGGGGATGCATGGAGTTAAATTGAGTGATAGAGGCTTCGATGGCTTTAGTATTGTGAGGATCGTTAATATTATTTTCCTCGAAATGTTCCTGAAGGCAGTCTGCCAAATTTTCGGCTTTTTGAGAATTAGTTGTACATGTGCAGTTGCTTGTTTTTAAGGTATGAATAGAGCATTTTTTAAAAAAGCCAAAAAGTACCATCTTGGCTATTAACTGTTTGGAGATTGTTATTCCAAGAAGTTTGCTCATATGCAGAAATAGCTCTTTTTCTCGGATATAATTATAATGAGTTTTACTTCGTAAATTTCTAAGAATTTGCGAGTTTTTACACGCATGATTTCTTTGCGCGATAAAAGTTTTAAAGTGGGGAGGTAAATAGTTACTATTAGTAGCAGCATTATCTATAGAAGCTGAGTTAAGAGCATATATAATGGTATTGGTGAAGTTAGTTACCCCGTTTTCAATATCTTGAGAAAAATTAATTTTATTAGCAGTATAAACAATATTTTTATCAATAATATTAGTGAATTTAGACCAGATAGTTCCGACTCTATTGGGAATTGGTATAATAGGATAGGTGAAATTGTATTTAAGAATAACAGGATTGTGTTCAGAGGAAGGCTCATCAAAAGAGTTTATGGAATGGAAGAAATGAAAGTAACAGCAGGATCTATAATTGAAGCACAATTGTTGCCAAATCTAGTGGGTGTAAAAGGGGCTAAAATATCAATTGAAGCAAGAACTCTGCCAGTGTTGTTATTCGACCAACATCCTCAATGGGTGTTATGCGCATTATAATCGTCAGCGATAATGGATCTATTGTTCAAAGAGAGAAGTACATTAATATCATTAGTTAAATTACAAGTGCTATACGATTTGGAACATAGACAGGGGCAATGGTAAGAGAGGGGAGATTAAGAAAATTGAGAGAAATAACAGTTGCTTTGATACCAAGAAGAGTTAGAGTAGAAATATGAGAATGTGGAATGCAGTTTTTAACAAAAATACCAGTTCCACCTGATACAGGATTTTGTGATCCGTCGTTTCTATAAAAAGAATAGTCAGAAATAAATGGAATTTTTAAATGAGTCTCCTGGGGGAGTGCCATGTCAGGTTCATATGTCTGTAGAAAATCAAACTCAAGCATATTATTCCACATGCTGCAAGCATTCCAATAGCGTATACCAAGTCCTTTAGCCAGCCTGGTCATTACGTGGAATTGTTAGATGATTTAGAGCACATACAGTTGGTAAAGATTTGTAGCTTTTCAACTTTATTGTTGGTAGGATTAATTTGATTGATTAAATTTGGAAGATTTTTGATACCACTGAAAAGAGAAATAAATTCTTTCATTAATATAATAGCATTTTGGAATAAATTGAGATCTTCAATGCAGGTAGGGAACTTGATTGGCTCCGATTTACAAAAATTGAAGAAGGTACAGCTGCAGTTGCATTTACGTTGTTTTTAAACATGGAAGCAAAATTGATATTTGGAGTAACTTATCTAAGAGGAATAACTTTTGAATAGGCAGCCTGTCTGTTAGAGTATTTATCTTTGGAAATTTGGGGCAGCTGCTAAGTGTCCTGTAGCGTTACAATTAATGCATTTTGGCACCTCAAGCTTCCCTTCAATTGGGCACTCCTTATGGGAGTGTCCTTTACCACATTTAAGACACCTAGGTTTAAACCCACAGTTATTAGCTATGTGATGGAAATTATTACATTTAATTACATTGGAAGGTCATTGGCCTTAAGTTCAATTTCTCAACTTGTACAGTAAAATATAGCAATCGTTCTAGTTTAAAAATTTCCATGCTTTTTTGTTCCCTAACAAGGGTAATCTGCCAGATTGGTAGAGGCTGCTTGGTTTCGGATCTTTGTGACTGGGTTACCTTTTCAACAGAGTAACCTAGATTAACTAACTCATCTTTGATTTCATCAACAGGAGTTTTAACGTAGAGGCCTTCACATGCTTGAGATGTGACGACTGTCAGAAGAGCCTATTAAAAAAATGTGCAATTGCAACATTTATTATTTATTTTAGAAACATTGCGAAATCCAAAATAAACTTGTGATTAAAAAAATGAACTTATTATTATTCACTCATAAACAAAAATGCTATTTTCAATAAATCAACTTTCAATATTTATTAAGAATACTGAATTGTTAGGAATGCCAAGAATCTACTTTTCCAGAAATGCTATTTACACTTTAAAGCTATTTCTTATTGCTTCATAGGGTAAGGAAAGGATTATTTTAGTGGTACTATTATTGCTCAGTACTGAACTGTTCATGGAAAAGTTGATTTTTTTGGACTGGATTGAGTAAGGAATTGTTATATTTTTTTTCTAATGGCCTATGTAATTAGTTACAGTTAGAACATGTCTTAATAATTTTTCGATGCTTTTCTTTCAATAATATATGAAAGAATCTTAATTGCGAATTACACAATTACGTAAATTACGCTTTAATTACGCCTTTTTCAATAATTCTGGAATTTAATTGACAAGTGAAACTAAGTACACTAATAAAATAAATACATTTTTTTTTTGTCATTTTTCAGTATCAATACTGTATTTCTGCTAAATGTTCAGTAAATTGTTTTATCTTGTATGTTATTTTTCTTTTTTGTTGTTTTCTTTTTGCAAATGTTTCTCAGTTTGAACAGTTACTTTACAATTTTTTGTTCATTGCATAAATGTATTAATTTTCATGATGTTGGAGAAGATTATGTATATTTAACAGACCAATTAAATTAGAATATATATATATTACCTAGCAAAAATTACATTTTTTAAATCTATATAAAATTATGCACTCATTCAGGTTACATGCGTTTTTTATCACACATTTCAATATTTCATTATAAATTTATATAGTAAATTTAAATTTGTATAGTACTTAAATAATTTTGTAGTTCAACTACATCATCAGTGTTTGGACTATGAAAGCAGCTACATATAGCTTCAACAATTGTATTAATCAAAAATTTAGAAGGGTTGATTGGATCATGTATACTGCCAGTAAGGTGTCGATATGTAATCAACTTCTGTAACTTAAAAAAACTTAAAAGAATCAAATAATCAGTATCATATTCCTATATAAGCAAAGAGAATTTTATAACATGCTATTAAAATAAATGAGAAACACTTAGTAGATTGATTTCTTTAAATGGGTTCTTTAATCAATATACAAATGTAAATTCTCAACCTCTTAAAATCGTTTTCAAAAATGGCTTAAAATGTTCATTATTTGAGTTAAATGAGGATAATGTTAAATGTTCGATCACTATAGATACATTTAAAAATTCTTAAGCAATTAATAAGACTGACCAAAGTGAATCAATTATTAAAAAATAGCTTTTTTCAGCATACATGTTTTAATAATTTTTTTGTGAAGAGACATTATGATTACTACAAGTTTTTTTTATTTAATTTTCAGGATCCATTAACAAATTAACGCATACAAATTATTTGCTGCTTCATGCATGTTAAACATGCTGTTTAAAGGGTAGTCAAGAATGAAATTCAAATAAATACACAGTCCAGTCACATTAATGTGACCACCACCTACTTTCGACGTCAACGTGAAATCACAAAAGGCAGGTGGCAGCACATTGCAGTGGAGTGCATATAAAGGATGTCCTAGGGCATCGGAAAGCATTTCAATCGTTGACGTAATGCAAAAACGTATATATATATTGTATATAGCTCTTCCAAAGGTGGTTATTCTGACTTTTGACAGGTGATCACATTAATGTGACTGGACTGTGTAAAAAAATGAAGTTTGTGAACTAGATTAAAGAAATTGAAAATATAAAAGCAGTGCTATTGAAAAAAAATAAAGCATGATTCTTTGCCAGAACTTGAGTAACATTCTAAAAGTTAATAATGCACACAGCTCATCAATCTAGTATAGAAAATAATAATAAGTTTTACCATATGAAGTACCTAAAAATCAAAATTGAAATACTAAATTTTTCCTGATATTGATCATGAACCTTGCCCAAGAATCTTACTTTATTTATTTCAATACAACTGTTTTTATAATTTTAATTTACTTTCTAGATGATAACTATAATTTTTTTTTTACTTATTTGAATTTATTGCATAGAAAAGTTCTTAAAAGCACGTTAATGGATACAATTGCACCAAAAAACTTAATAAAGCTCTTAATAATGTTCTTCATAGAAGCTGTGTCATTGGAAAAGGCTCGGAGGGTACTAATTTTGGTGCAATGCAGTTCATCGATAAAATTAATTAATTTTGCATTAATTCGTACACATACCCATGAAAGACTTAATTTCCGTATTAATCTAGTCGTATATACCATTTGATCTTTCCATTATAAATTATGTTCCGTTGTTTTTCGTATGTGAAGAAAATCAATAGTGACATAACTACTGGGTAGCAAAATTAATCTAAAAAAGATGATAAGCCTTTCCGTACATGCTTGATACTCAAGTTTACTTTTAAATAAACAAGAAAATTTTATCATTATTTTCTAATTTAATTATATCCAAAGAATTTTATATGCGATTTTATGACAATACATCTAAATAATCTAAGGCGGATGACTTACCCTTTAATCGAACAATCAATTGGAAAAAAAATTAAGATATCTCTGAAAACATAAACCGTAGATCAGGAATATTTAACAAAGAAATCTGCATGCGGCTCAACATGAAATCATAATTTTTTTTAAAAATTAAAATTTAATTTTTAAAAAATGTGTGACAAATGTTTTTTATTTTATTTAAATATTAATCTGCATTTAATATTTTTGAATATTACTTCTTCCAATGATTAAAAATCCTTGTTTTGTTCAAAAATTCATTTTCTACTATTGAAAATAGGATCT
>BPLQ01005463.1:0-52665 GCA_021605075.1 Caerostris darwini
TCAGATTAAACTCAACGGTAGTAAAGCTTTATGTCATGCCGTCAATTTTATCAAAATTGCGTGAGATAAAGATCCTTTAAAGAACAACAACAACAACAAAAGAATTAAATTAATATTAATTACAACTTAATTAAATTTACATTTGGTGAAATTAGAGAAAAAACAGAATACATTAAACCAAAATTGTTTTCGGAATAAATGAACTCCCAAAAACTCAGCTATCTATTATCAAATAATTTCAATACCACAAAATCATGGTACTCACTAACTATATGGTATTAAATTTAATTACTACATAATGAAATTAATATTTGGTGAAATTATATATAAAGTGGAAAAAACAGACTACATGAAACCAAAATTGTTTTCAGAATAAATAAAATTACGAAAAATCAGCTATTATCAAAATATTTAATACCACAAAACCATCACATCTATAATATCACCAGACTTTAATTTTTCCCAAGACTTTTGAATGACAAACAGTTATAATCAATATTACGGTTTACTTTCATCCAAAAATTTCAAGCGATCAATATTCCTAAATAAAATAGTGTATAGAGATTAGAGTCAGATTAAACTCAACGGTAGTAAAGCTTTATGTCATGCTGTCAATTTTATCAAAATTGCGTGAGATAAAGATCCTTTAAAGAACAGCAACAACAACAACAAAAGAATATTAAAAACTGCCTTCTATCTTCTTCCAAGAATAGAAGGGGGAAGAATTTTTTAAATTAAGGGATTAAAAACCCTCTAACGCAATTAATTTTGAGACTGAAAAGAATCTGTTGCCAGATCATAGGCAAGTTATAATAAGAAAGAATGATTAATCACTTTTTAAGATGACGTCACCGGCTTCACGTCGAAGGAAATTTCGAACATTAATCTAAGAGGAGAAACTTCCTTTCCAGGAACTGATAAGAAAGCAGTTTATAAATCTTAGAATTTAAATTTTTTCTTGCTGTTAATGAACGAGTTTTATTAAATCTCAAAAGGAACATTTTGAGAAAAAAAAAAGAAGAATTTTGTTCCTTGTTATCAGCCTGGAACGATAAAGCGCTGTTGCTAATTCTGTAACGTTATAATTTATGGGGAAAGACGAAACTTGTAATTTAAAATAACGCATTTTCTTTTTCGAAAATACTTTTTTTTATATTTTCAAGTTATTTTTGAAAATATTTTCGAAAATGATAAGATAGGTTTAATTTACTTTTTCATAAGATAATTAAAAAAAAAAAAATGAAATGCCTATAATTCTTAAAATATTAAAATACATTTTTTTTTGGCAGAATTAATTTTAACAGTTTTTGTTAAAATACTTTTTTATGATTTCATACAAATTAAATTAAATCGATAAGAATACATTAAAAAATATGTTGAGCGGTTTATATTCTTTCATTAGCTTTCCTTCTGTCATTTACATTCTTTCATTCTTTTTTAAAAAATTAATTTTAAAAGATGGTATAAGATAATATAAGACATAATGAATGGAAGATAAATCAAAGTACAGGGTGATTTTAATTAAAGTCCCACTTTCAAAATGCTGTAAAAAAAACCCACTCGTCACAATGAGTTCAAATTTGATGAAGATACTTGAAGAAGGTGGAAAAGGTAGGGCACCAAAAAAAGTTCCACCAATTTTTCCCATCCAATTTGGTATGACCTTGCTGTGGTGGATGGGCTTTCCACTAACAGTGTCACAACTGTTGAATGACTTGGAAGTCACTTTTTCTGTCAAAAAACCTAAGCAATCAAGCACATTGAACACTACAGTTGATTTACTGTGCAATTCACGCCAAATTCGTTGTCATTTCGATTGAAAATATCACTGGCAGCCGAATTCATTTTCTTTATGCCGCTTACAGCGCGATCTACTAATACACTTTTGCACTTTTTTGATACCGTACCGTTTTCCCTTTCTACAAGTATCTTCAGTTCAAATTTGAACTCATTGTGACGAGTGGTTTTTTTACAGCATTTTGAAAGTGGGATTATGATCACCCTGTATCTAAGTATTTTTTCTGGAATGCAAATTATTATTTTTGTTTTAACTCAAAATTTTCTAAAATTCTTGCAAAATAAAATATATTTTAAATTTAAATCAAGTCTAGACATCCCTGGATTGTACTTTATGGAAAAAAATAATAAATTCGAAATGGATTAAATCTTTTAAATTTAAAGATATAAATTTTTAGGCTTCACAATAGTTAATTTATTGCAAAAAATGATTATTCTATATTATTACTTTTCCAAAAAGCATATTTTTATGCATTTCATTAAATGAGTCATTTTTAATTGTCATGATTGGTGGATGGCATAAAATCCAGAAAATGAAAATCCAGAATCATGTCTAAAATTCAGCCAATAGTTCAGAGGGCTTTTGCCCACCAAGAACAAAATGTCTGAAACCACGTTTATTTTGTTAAAATCACAAAATTACGTATACAGGTTCTGATATCATGTGACGTTAATAAAAACAAAAATAATAAGTGGTATATCAGTATACTCTTTAATCTTTTCGAAATTCATGAACTTTATCAAGTGAATTCTTCACATAGGAAATAAAAGGAAAATGATCAATCCTTTCTCATTAAAATAAATCGTATTTTTATTAGCATAGTATGCATTTATGAGACTGTATAAAATATAAAGTCAGCCATTATTAATATAGAAGTAGTTACATAAAATACATGCAACCATTAAAATTTACAGAATTTTATTTTTAATTGAATTGAAATTTTATTTTTATTTTAATTTTTCTTACTGGAATCAGTTAGCCATCAACATATTTGAAGTTTTTTAAAAATCTCTCCTAAGAAATTTACTTCTATGTCTTGGGCTTCGAAAATGTGATATTGTCTGGTCATTTCAAACAATGCTATCATGGTTTGTTTGGAGCAGTAATTTCATGAAAAGTTTTTCATATCATTTGACAAAAATTTTGATGCATGCTAGTTGTATTATCAAACACAATTTTTCGCGTCCAAACAGGACGTATATCAAATTGGACTTATTCAAACTTATAGCAAATGAAGGAAAATGAAAACCATCAAGCCATTACATTTTTTTATTAAAATTTAAATAACTATATAGCATTATGATTTATTATACATTGTAGTGCGCAAGTTGGGCTACCAGATTGCAACTGGGTGTGATTGGGTTGAGATACTTGAAGCGCAGGTTGAGAACTCACAGCTTTATTTACACACGCACAAACCCGTAAACCTGTTTACCTGTTATCCGAAAATAGCTTTTATTTCCTCAAATAATTCTATGACGTAAAAATTCACAAAAATTTAACTTTTCTTTCTATAAAACCTTCAGATGTTAAAGGAAAAGATTTTTTTGCCTGTTATCCAAAAATAATTTTTATTTCATCAGACTATTCTATGACATAAAAAGTAGAAAAATTAAACGTTTCTTTCTATAAAACCAGATATTAAGAAAAACTATATTTTTTCCTGCTATTTGAAAATAATTTTTATTTCTTCAAATTTTAAACAAAAAAAAAATTTCAAATGCTAAATAACACAATACTAAATAGCTAATAATAAATAATTAAAAATAAATTTTAACAAATATTAATTAACTGCAAACAGATTCAATTAAACTACCCCATTAATTGCTTAAAATTATTCTTGCTTTGTATATAGAACGATGGCTTATAAGTTTAATAAAATGTCTTCTGAACCTTCATTTATCAAGCAGAATGGATGAAATGAGCTAACACATCTTAATCCCCTAATTTATATTTTAACACATGGGTACTAGATTTAATTAAGAGGTCTAAATTCTCCCATCTTCTAAAGAGTGTTGTATTATTTATAAATTTAAGTCTTTTCGAAAAACAGAACGTTTTGAAGTATCCATTCTGGGGATGATTAAGTACTAATAAGACGCATCTCCCTAAATCAAACGATAGCTTGTGTGTTTTAAGTGAATTATCTAAGCGAGATATGTAACAATCATAATTAATGGAACAATTAATTTTAAAGTTCGTTTACGATGCTCGATTTAGGAGCGGGCTCTGCGTGGAGGGAAATTGGTTTTACAGAGGATGAAGTTACTGACGCAGATATCTATAATTAACTCAACCGTTCTCTTAATTGAGGTAATATTCTGCTTCTAAATTATGGGTTAACTGAGTCACATACGAATTTATCAAATCAAATATAAATGCACGTTAGTGCTGCTTTGATTTCTCACTTTTTGGGAAATTTATTAATTAAATTGTAATACAAAAGAGAATATACTTTGTTGATTAGATAATAAGTTTAGAAAGGGGATTTAAAATATAAAATAATAAAGACAAGTCCTCTTATTTAAAATATTTTTACCAAAGCTAATATTTTGAATTTATTAACATATGATCAATGTGTCTGTTAGTTTATCGAACAACTTATTATGGAAACACAGGTCATTTATTTCATCGTAATGCGATCCTCTCAGCAGACCACACCCATTACATAAAGGCTCGAATAACATAACGGAGAGTAATATTTCCAGAGTAATTGCCGAACATTTGAATGCTGAATAGACAAAAATCTTAAAAATTATCCTGTTACTTCTAAGTTATGATTCAGTGTACATACCATGAAATAAACTGGATTCAATTGGTATTCTAGTTACCATTAAGTAACGAATTGGACCCAGAAAATTGTAACGAATTGTAACGAAGTAACGAATTGACACACACACACACACACACACACACTATAAATATATATAACAGTACTCATCCTGTTCTGATAATTTTTATGTATAATATTTGTCTGCCAACGCTTATTTTGTCCCTATATTTAAATATAAGATGATTTTGTCTCTATATTTATAGTTATTATAATTTTATATCCGTTTATATTTAATATTATTTTATATCTCTATATTTAAACTCTATATCTCAGAGACTTTAATCATTGGCGTCGTTTTGAATGAAATTTTAATTGTCTAAGAATGATAAAGGAGCATGATGGCTGAGTGACTAGCACTCTGGCACTCGGTACTCACACGGAGTGCCTCGTATGTTTGTAGTGATTCGGAATTCACTTTAAACTGCAGGTCTCTGTCTATTATTACCATGACTGCAGAGCATTGGGCGTGGAATTGACAACCCTACTCCATAAAAGGAAAAAACATCGTCTCTTGTTTCGGAATCTGGCAGAAAGCCTTGACCAATCATGGGGCTGTCGTGCTGTTGAAGAAGAAAGATATGCCTCTGACGATCAGAAGACAGTGGTTCAAAACGTCTTTCTTTAATCTCTTGTTCACGAATAGATGAAATTTTTCATTTTTCATCGTCAAAATTGCTTTTTTCTTAACGTAGTGATGAATCAACCAGAGTTCCAATTCTCTTTAGTCACTACTTTGAAATTCGAATAGATTTTAATACTAATTGCTTTATTAAAAATTAAGGATTCTTTAATAATAATTGTTAATCTAAATCATTTCACGGATTTTCTATCTCGATGAACGACTCCATTATGGTGATGCTTAAAATGTTTTTAGATAAATAAATAAGAATATTTGAAAATTTTTTAGTATATTTTAATGAAACATAAAAGAAAATAAAAAAAATAACATAAAATCAATTTAATAAATCCTATAGCTTTGAAACTTTTGTCTGACATAAAAAAATGAAATCAGTTAATAACAATTTTTTAGATACTTACTTTTTTATCTTGTGCTGCCTTTATTATTATTGCAATTATAGAAGTTTAGCAATACGAATTCTCTTTTTTACAAACTAAATTACCCTTTTGCAAATCAAATTAATCTTTTACAAGTCAAATTCCCTTTTTGCAAATCAGATTAACCTTTATGAAAGGCAAATTAATTTTTCTGAAAATTATGGTTTTATTTATGTGTTAGTACTTATGACATGTATGTTATAAATAAATACATATGTGTATATTTAATTACATATACAAGCATATGCATTTGCATGCATGTGCTCGTTTATAGGTGTGTGTGTATATATTCGAATAAGTGTTATATGTGTTTGTTGTTTGCCTATATATATATGTGTGTGTGTGTGTATGATTTGCGAATTTATGTATATGTGCATGTATGTTTGTGTGTTTGTGATTGTATGTGGATATGTATGCTTCTATGTTTTTGCTTACGTCTATATGTATGTGAGCTCGTATTCATATTTGTGTGCTTGTGTATGTACGTAAGTTTGTGTACTCGTGTATGCATGTATGTATGTATGTTTGTGTGCGCGTGTATGCCTGTATATGTTGGTAAGTTATATATATATATATATATATATATTTATATTCGTTTATATGCATACATATACATACGCATGCACATACATGCACATATTGCAAAATGCCTCATATATACGCACATACTTATACATGTATTCTCACTCACATACATTGATAAGAACATGAATAAATTTATACACATGAAAATACATACTCAAGCATACGCATGTACATGATTACATATAAATTACAGCAACATACATACATATGTGCACGGAAATACTTAAACATGAGCACACAAATACATGTATATGCACAAATATATTCATATGGATACATGAATACCCCTATATATGTACATATATACAAACATATAATCATACACACTCTCACAAACATAAATGCATACCTGCATATAATTGCATAGTCGTGTTTCTAATTCCTTCTTTGTTATTTCTCCTATGGTTCTTTTAGTTTTAGTATTCATGTGTTGTGTTTTGTATATATAGAGAGAGACAAAATATTTTACTTGTCTTATACTTTTTATCGTTACATTAATTTTACTTACTTTAATTGTTCTCGTTTTATGGTTTGTACCTTTAGTATTTCCAATTTTATAAAGTGAAATGAAAAGTTTATTATACCGATTTAAATAAAATTCTTAAGTAATGGAATGTACTTTCATTTGTTTTATAAACCTGTTTGAATTAAAATGAATAATAAACAAAAAGTAACAGTTTGTTTTCTTTTGTGTCATTTCAAATATCTCATTTTGTCTTAAAAGATTTTGAAAAGCATTGAATGAATAAATGAATGGAAATTCTAAAAACATTTTTTTTTATCTAAGAGTTTTCGATTATTGTAAAACGAGATTTAATCTTCTTAACATTCCATTAGCTTCTTTTCTTTAGAAGATTGAAAACTGAAACATTTAAATTGTTCTTTGACACAATTTCTTACCCGGTAGATTCGTTACAACGTTTACTGGGAATAAGTTAAGCAGAATTTATTGTTTTAGGATTTCATCTTTAAAAATATATACATAGTTAAAGACTACATTTTTAAGATTTTTATTAAAAAAACAATAATTTTATAATAAAAGTAACTTTGGAATGTATTATAAAAGTTAATATTGTAACAAGACAAATGATTTATTATTTTCTCAGCAAAGAGAGGATTTTTGCTTTGATTAGCATTGATTTTTCAGTCATTGCAATTTATGTACAGTTTTAAATATCTGTAATCTTAAAAATAAAAATTTAAAACTATTCTAATAAGAAAAAACAAAAATTCTGACAACTTAACAATTAAAACTGAATTAAATACCAATGAAAATTACAATAACTCTCACTATATATACATACCTATATATGGACCATGGTGGGCCAAGGCTGTCTGCCTACTGGCAGATTTCGAAACATGAAATGTTTTCCCTTTACGTGGTAGAGTTGTTAGTCTACGCCCAACGCTCTACAGCCATGATAGAAAGGGGCTTACGGTTTAAAGTGGATTCGAATCATTACAAAGATCCATGACTCGAACCCGAAACCTGTGACACCGAGCGCCAGTTACACGGCCAAAAAAAAAACTATCGTCAATTATTTTTTAATTAAATAAAAACTTTATTTTGCACCTGATGGCCTTTATTATACTGGCGTTACTTATACTTAAATTTATTCATAGATTATTTCTCTTTAGAATTTAAAAAAAAAATTAAAATGTGGAATTTTTGGGATTCACTAATTTTTTAAAACATATTTTTGTTTATTTCAAATTTTTGAATGCATAAGCTTGGTTATATTTTACTTTCTAAATTCTCTTTATTTGTAAATATTTATTTAGAATCAGATTCCTCTTAGAATTTGCCAAACGACATTTAGTATTTGTCATAGATAATATTTTCTACTAAAATTTAGCGGAACAGAAAAGGCTTTTAATTTATTTAGCTGGTAATATCTACATGTTTGCTATTTAGTTATATAAGTAACATATTTATATTCAGAAAAATTATAATTATCATAATGTAAAAGTTAACCAATTCTAACAAAGCCAGTTATCCAAAAATATATTTCTTATGAATTAAAAGAAAATTAGATATGATTATTGTAGTTAAATAATCGTTGCGTAGTTAACGTAAGTAATATAATAGTTAATTCTAGTTATTTATTCTGTAAAATCACAGTTTAGGGCCCCAGTTTTCTTGGCGCTTTTCTATCGCTGCGTTAGAGCCACATTATGGCACGTGTTTCCAACTGAAATGTAATCGTACAACAGACAAATTGAATTTGATGAAAAATGGACCATAAGTGATAAGACCCACGCAATTGAAGAATCCTACACCCGACTTAACCCTTCATCACCTTCATACATTTAAATTTACATCAGGTCGATGAACATCAAGAGCAAAAATTGAAAGCCCGAAGTTTAATGGAGGAAAGAATTCCTACCATATTTGGAGACTAAAATATATCCAGTTTGCAGTAATGCAGTTTATACTAAATTTGCGATTTGTCCCACAATTAATCTTTATTCATCAAAGATTTAATTTGATGTACTCAGTTGAAGTGTAGACTTCTGTATCCGCAAGAAAGTCACCATTGTTGCAACCTCGCCAATCCTTTAGGGCTACAACAGTTCAATCGGGTTACACTGCATACAAATTGGCTATGACAGTTACATGTAAAATTCAACTGTTGTTATTGTTACATGGCAATTTGGTAAACTGGCCATCAATCTGGCACACAGGGTACAGAATTACAAACTTTTACACATCATTCTTTGAAGCAGTTGATTAAGCAGAATCCAACAGCAACTTTGAAGTTAGCAGTGGGAGGATTATCAACAGCCACTACATTCTATTCTAAAATCTTAAATACTAGTCTAAAAATTCAATTCCATTGAAAATTTCATACCGTATCAAAATCATCTTCGTTGTCAATGTGCTGTGCAATGAACATCGCATTGTGTATGGATTTCAATATTTTGCGAGGGTATCGTCTCCTTTCCACAACACCCGGACTGGAATCCAGCTCCCGGATTTCTGTATCATCCGGAGAGGATTTGGTGGATCGCAAATCGAGGAGAGATGACGAAGATTCTCGAATCATCCGCGCTACTTTTGCATCCACAGGCGCATCTGAAATATTAGACGGTCATTAATAGTTTGATATTTTCATACATTAGGATTTCAATTAAAATTACAGATATTTCTTAAAATATATATAATTAGGATTTTGGTCAATGAGAATAAACCAAAATATTAGGTGCTAAACTTAGTCATGAAGGAATTTTTGGCCAAATTGCAAAATAGAAGCAGGTTGGGATTTGGTGACTTTTTTGTCGTCAATTGAGCGATAAGTCTGCAAATTTAGTAACCCGTATTTGCTGTACTGTTTCTTGTACTTATACTTCACTTACTACCGCAGCTTTTTTCTAGGCGCAGTTCGGCGAGAAGATTTTTTGACGCCGAATCCCAATGGCCGCTTTTCTGTGTCGACTTTTTAAAAGACATTTACTTCATTAAAAAAACTATTTATACATCAATAAAAGCCCTATACATCTTTAGACAATGTTTTCCTTCTTTATGATAAAAGATAAATTTAATCGTTGAAAGAATGATTCATCTTTTGAAACGATCCACGAATCAAGACAATTTTTATGTTCTTCAAAAGAATAGAAGAGCTGTTCAAACAGGACATGCATCATCATTGGAAACAAGTGGTATTCAGAAAGAGCAATGTCTGGAGAACATAGCAGATGGATAGGAGTTCTGATAGAATTCTTTCGAAATTTTTTTTTGACTCGCTTTGCTACATGTGGCTATGTAACACTACTATGTCATCATGTCTATTACTTGCTATGCTAACCTCAAACGCATCAGTTACGATTGATAACATTTAATAATAATGATTTCACCAAGTTTTAGAAGCTCAGGAATTTTTTGGCTGACCAAAGAGCCATCGGTCTGCTATATAAATCAAGATTGCTATATGAAATCACAGTCTTTGAACCGTTTAAACCATTTTTGATAAATTCTTTCAGCTGACGCGTGTTTTCCGTAAGATGTCCTTCAGATGCACCTTTCTTACAAATAAAACAGAACAATATATTTTTCTGCAAATGTTCTTTTTCGATACAGTATTTGATATGCTCAGAGCTAAGAAAAACAATGTTATTTAAACTTCAACGAAATTAAATATACTAAATGTTAAAGCCCAATGATAGCTATTTAACATGAAATGGATGTTAGTCTGATTTATCAGTTAATAATGTTAGTAACGCCATCTGTTAGAAAACTGCATGAATTAAATTTAATGTCTAATACAATCAGTTCACGTTTTCAGCTTTTTAATACTCGAAGCAATGTTTCTTAACCAAGAACAAACAATATCATGGTTACAAATGCAATTATTTTAACTAAGACACAACAATAAAGTACAACATAATTACTTTAGTTGCAACAACAATGCTTAAGTTATCTCTATTGTACTCTTTGTTACATTGTTTCATTCAAATTACGAAGAAAATAAGCTTGCTTTCTCTCCCAATTAAGATACAAAACAGGAAAAAAAAAAAACTGCAAAAGGTAAATTATGAAGTATAACTACATTAATATTCATGTAGGAATTAGGAATTATTGTTACACTGAATGTTCGGAAGCAGTATACAAGCAATAAAATTCACAAAAAGATACTCTGAATTTGTTCATATAATTAATCTTGGATATTTTTAGGGACGATGAAAGAATCACAGGAAGACATTGCATAGAATAGCATGAATGTGCAACCCTTCTTGTTATGCCTAAACTTCAGATTTCGGAGAAGTTAAAGGAAAAGAAACAATCTTTGGAAAAAAAAAATGACGAGATGGATTTTTTTTTAAATATTAAAATAAATAACAAAATAAATTTAGAAAATCAAATATTATGCTTGTTTTGAAAAAAAAACATATTAATATTAGCATGAAAACATTAAAAATTATCTAAGGGCTATATTTTTAAACAATGTAGTTTTTTTAACCAGTAGACAAGATAGACTTCTATATACTCTACTTCTAAATAGACTTCTACGTATTTATGTAGAAGTTGACAAATTTAATAAATGACCTATTGCGACACAATGCTTTTCAGGTGTAATAATTTTTTCATCATAGCTCATCTAATTGTTTTAAACCAGCTTATCTCAAATGTGAAAAACAATATTATCATAAAGATTGCAAAGAGCATGCTCCACATAAAGTGTTAGCAAACCCACTTATATAAATAGTGGTAACATTGGTCATCTTGTTGTTTGGCGTGGCTGGCCAATATTCTCAAGGCCTCGAGTGAACTCTGCAAATATTATCGGTGCTTGAAAATTCTTCACTCAACTTCCTGCCTCCCAGCAAGTTATTCGATATTTCAGCTTTGTTGAAGCCTTGAGGGGCCATCATGTACCCCTTCTCCTTCGTTCGGAAATGAGTTTCAACCATCATCCAGAAAATATTGCTGATGTACTTTTCATCACGAAGGATTTTGTTTCCATGATTGCAAATTCAAATATCGGGATTATCTTCCTTGACAAAAAGCTTAACAAGTAATAAAAAAAATTTAAAGTCAATTCCTACTTTTTTTCCCACTATATTGCAGAAAGTCCTTTATAAATAATTTTCATTCATTTTTTTTTAAGTTTATCTGGCGCCATCTATTGGTAGATATATATGCAACTTAAGTCTAAAAAAAACTAAAATTAATGAATTAAATTTAATTATTGAATTAATATTTGAAAAAACTGTATTAACATCGAGTGTCATCCGCTACAAGTTAAAAAAAAATGCATTTGAACTTGAGTGGATGAATAAAAAGTATTTTATGAACGATTGAAAATTTTAACAAGATATATATAGGGAGAGTGTGAGCTAATAGAAGGAATTGAAAAATACTAAAAACCTCATTGATAAATTATAGACTTTTATTAATTGTCTGGTGCAAAATTCAACTTTACTGAAAGATGGTCCTGTTCATTTTTTCTTATTTGATGGTCGCCAATATTTTTCTACTTTTTAATTATTAATTTTTCTTTTCTTTTTATTTTCATAATTGTTATTATTTTTGATTTAGTTTTTCTACTTTTATTTTAATTAATTAATTATAATTAATTTTAAAGAAAATTGTCATAATAATTGCAATAGGCTTGGTCCAAAAGCAATTCTTCCTCATGTCAACATAGAAGCTTCACAGCCAAAGAGCTTCGTTCACGTGCAAGCGATTTAACGATATAGCAACGTAGTTTTTAAAAATAAATATCGCATGCAAAAAATAGTTAAAAGTAGCTAAAATAGTTTCTGAAATTAAATAAACTGTTGCTTCATATTGAACTTTGTCACAAATTTAGAATAATAATTTTTACTTGAAAGCATAATTTTTAGAAGAATTAATTAAGCCATTGTTATTTTAATACATAAAAGAATTAAATGTTTTTCAAGTTTAAAACTAAAACCAGAACTGCTCCGAAAAATTAAAATATTGTTACATTTTTTAGATTGAATTTCTGAAGCTATTGCTAACATAAACTACAAATTGATACAAAATATTTGCTGTGAATGAAACATTTATGTGAAGCAATTTGTAAGTGCGTGATAGATTCAAATTACTACTTTAAAAAAGAAGAAATTTTTTTTTGTCTTTAGATGTTTTCAAATATTTCCAAAATAATATATTCTCAGCTACAATCTGGCAACATCATTTTTATCATGGGGTTTATTTGTTTCAATTTCGTATCAAATGCTATTCTTACAATGGCAAAACAAATTTAGGGCCCTATAGGTGAATTGGAGGCTTTTGTTATAAATGCAGTTCCTCCATTCTATTATTTAGTTTTCCCTTATTTTGTGGCCCTTTGAGAATTTTCCACGTAGTTTGTAACAAAGATCTTTTTATTCTCAAATAACTGCGGCTAGTACTGTTTTCTGTTTTTAGAAGTTTCTTTCAAAGGATTACGAGTTGAAACATTTTTTCGGCCTAGCTTCGTGGATCAGATTTAACAATGCAATTAATTTAAGAAGAACTATTATAATAAAGCCTCAAATATGAAAGCAGAAGGTATTTGTGTATAGATTTTTAGTAATTTAAATTCATAATATTATCCAATACATTGTATTGTTTTTAACATTTTTTTTTTTTTATTTTGCACTTGTTAATGATTTTAAATAAAAAACCAGGAATTCTTCTGTTAAAGGTGCCAGCCAATTGGCGACCGCCAAGAAAGTCAATTGGTCATTTGCACACATTACTAGATCATTCCGGTGCTTCGTTCGTTCTAATTTTTATGTATTAATTTTGTATTCACCTCTTCAAGTAAATATTAATAAATGAATTAATTAGTATTAATTAAGAAATGATTAATGAATATTAATTAATTAAGATTTTCAGGCAGCCATATTGTGTATTCCTTTGCATAGATTTTTTCTTTACTTTACTTTCATTTTTTTATGTACATTATGATATATATTTGTATATTTATTTACTTTAAAATAATTGTTTATTTATGTACTGTTAATTAACAGTTTATTAATTTAAAAACTAATATCGCTTTTAGTTAATAAAATGCATCTTAATATTAGCTAATTATATATAATATAATGATTATTTAGAATTTTAAAATTATGAATTATACCATTGGCTATGAAACACATATCGGAAAAACAAAATTTTACGTCATTGAAATTTTTTTATCTTTTTAAAAAATTAAGAGTATTATTAAAATTTAATTCACCAAAAATTATTAAATTAAAAGAATAAATTATTTTGATTACAATAATAAATTGTCATTATGATACTATTTATATAACCGTATATGGTACTTACGTATTAACGCCACCGCAGCAGAAGTTGCGCTAATGCGCCAATAAAGAACTGCCAATGCGCCAAAATAGAGACTGTTTTCAATCTATGTTAAACGGCCCATTTTCCACCGAAATCCGATTGACTACTTTGTTTTTAAATAAAGTGTTTTGAATTTTGAAAGTGTTTTGATTTTAAATAAAGTGTTTTAGAAATTTTATGATTTGTCACAAAAATTTTAAGTGTAGATTGGCGCCACTTAAAAACCGCCAAATCTGTAGCTGCGGTGGCGTTAATACGTAAGTACCTATAACAGTATATTTAAAAACTCTCATCGTTTTCGAATGAAAATGCTGACTACAACTGTTGATATTGCTTTTCTACTTGGCGACATAAGTTGTTACCAAAAAACGCTTGAGAAAAAGAGTACATATATAGCACCAATAAAAGGAATTTTTGTATTTATTTATAAAAATACCTGTTTTCATTTTGGATTTCTTGCTTTTAGGCTTTGGAGGTGCCTTCTTAGTCATACTATTGTGTCTGTGCGTGTGATGATCTGTATACTGTGGTGATCTCATGAGCAGGACTTTAGGTAAGATGTGGATAAACAGGCGACGAACCCAACTCCTATAATTTCAAACAAGGCGATATTAATATTTAAACAAAATATTACAAATGCTTTACAGAAATTTGACTATTTTGAAAGCATTTTTCAGCCAATTCGCAAAATAGGGGCCGTTGGGATTTGGCCACTTTTTTGGGAGCTCCAACTGAGCTATAAGTTATCAAGTGCGGTATTACGCATTTTTTGTATCTGCAATTCCCTTCACTTACAATCGCAACCCTTTTCTTGGCGTATTTTGACACCAAATTCCAGCAGCTCCTATTCTATGATTTTGCCACATTTTCTACTGGGGATTCCATTATAATTATTAATATAGATAGTTTTTTAAAAATAAGCTGTTTGCGTTATGTAGTAACAACAATACCTTTAACGTATATGACAATAACTTGTAAAATTCACACATATAATAATATTAAATATATATTAGAATGCAAGTTGTTTCTCGTGATTATTTTTACTCTGTTTAATAAATATGATAAAATTTATTAATTATTAGAAATGGTTTTAAGTTTTTATTTTATATATATTTAGAAATTTATAAGTAAATTTCAGTTATTTCATAAGGTTTCTTTGACAAAAAATATCAATAAATTTTTTAAAAAAGCGTTGAATCCTAGAATCATGCAACTTCGAAGATGTGGCCAATGGTACAGCCCGGAGTATATCGCCAATTTTTTTAGGGTTACCATAGCTCAATTTGAAGAATTCGGTTTTCTGCTTATTATAAAAACATTATATTAAAGCTTTTAATGTTAATTTCAATTCTATTTTCAAGATAATATTTTTGTGAATTACAGAAATAAATGAAAAAAGATTTTCGTTTATTTTTAATGATTATGTCAAGAGTGATATCATAAACGACTTATCGGTCATTAATAAAGAATATAAACATTCGTTATGATGGTGCCACTCATTTAAATAGAAAATATATTCATTATATATAATTCTCTCCGAAAAGTCTTTAAATTTACTAATCAAATTTTTAAAAGACATGAATATTAAATTCCATTAAAAATTCAAAATAAATAATTTTTTTTTTAAAAGTATTATTAATAAAGTTTTAATTTAGTTTTTATTGTATTATTTCTGATACAGTTAGGTTTGTTGATATAGTTAAGGTAAGGTTATATTGAAAAAATTCGAATTTCGAATTCACTTGGAAAGCCATATTTCGTGGTTGTCGAACGACTTGGTTTTACATCAGTTGATGAGAATTTCTGGAATGTTTCATATTTTTAAAATTTAAGTTTGTTTTGTGGTTACGTTTCCTTCATTCATTTGATATGGCCGTTTACATAGATGAATAGGACGTTGTGCTCTATCATAAACCTGCTGGATGAAATGTCCTTTGGCTACCTTTTATTTTTATGAATTGGACAAATTTGAACAGTATTTAAATTTTGTATGGAAAACGGATGTTTGTGCTGAATATCAATATCTAAAGTGTGAATATGACATGAATGTAAATTGACTTGATGCTTTTTATGGTATAGATGCAGAATGGAAGAACCGAATAAGCATCAAGTTAGAAGGTCTGTGAGAAAGGTCCATAGTTGATGCGATAAAGAGATGAAAATGACCTTTCGTAATAAAACAAAATAGTTCTCCAGTTTCCTCCTTTTTTTCTTTTAAAGTAATGTTGTTCTATTATTTGATTTCGGCATCTTAAACAACATGCAAAATTGTGGTGTTATTGCTATCAATTTTGCAGTTACAAAGATCCTTTTTTTGGCGATTTAGCGATCATTTCCAACTTAATAGCGATTTACTAATCTATTGTAGCTATATAGCGATTAATTCCGGAGTAATAGTGATTTAGCCATCATTATTGTTACAGCGATTAATTTTGGCGATTAGCGATTTGGCTTGTTAACTATAACTACAGCAGACATTTTGTTTTTCACTTGGCGATTTGGCAATCTGGCGATCAATTTGACACATGGATACAGGATTCTAAGATTTTTAATTTTTACCATAAGAAAAAATCTCTATTAATTGTTATCGAGGCTGTAAAATCTTTTAAACTCTATAACTTTTAAAGAGTTTATTTGTGAGAAAGAATTTTTAAATTTTAGTTATAAAATTTAAGTTTTATTTGGGGCTCGCAGAGGGCTTTAAATAATTTCGTTTCATATTTTTTGTTTACAGATCTCAGTTATTTATTTTCAGATTGAGAAAAAAAAATTGTAATATTGAAAAAAAATTGTTTTGAAAAATTAAATTTGTTTTCAGGTCTCAATAAAAGTACATAAATAAAATGGTAAGTAAAAAAGAAAAAGAATGTACACTGAAAAAGAATGTAATGAATTGTAAGATGGTATATAAAATGTTGACAAATTAAAGATATTTGTCGACATTTTATATACCATCTTACAATTCATAAAGGTGCGCAGAAGATCTACCTCCCCGTGGCGCACCTGGTAGAACTTTTAAGTGGCTAAAAGATCTGCAACTTGGCATTATTGTTAGATTAATGAACTCTGTTTCAGCATGTCTTGTTGTATTTTTTTTTTTTTTTTCGTTGTTCTTTTTTTTTTTTTTTTTGCTGTAACTGTTCATAATCTGCCATTGGAAATAAAAAAAATAATAATAAACAAAAAAAAAAAAAACAATTCATATTATCATTAGCAAACTTACTTGGGCATTTTATGAAATGATGGTGAACGAAAATGCACGTTAAGCACTGCCACGGCAAACACGACGCTCAGAGTGACCAGAATCATGGTGAAGAGAAGATATTTTCCGAGCAGGGGCATCGCCAGTGACGTGGAGGGCACGATCTCAGCAAGGACAAGGAAGAAGAAGGTCAGAGACAGCAGGATCGAGATTGACAGGCTGACTTTCTCGCCACTCTCCGATGGCAAATAGAAGACAACGACTGACAGACCGGATATTCCAACGCAGGGTATTATTAGGTTGACCGTGTAGAATAGAGGTTTGCGTCTCAGAGTCATGTTGAAGGTGATGTCTGGGTAGGGTTCCATGCAACAAGTGTAGTATTTTTCGTTTCTGGTAGCAGGTGCCGCCATGATGTCCCACTCGACACTCAGGTAGAATTCACTCAAGTCGACTCCCAAAGGTACAATGGATGAGTTGACGATCTCTTGCATGTGTTTTAAATCAACCTGTTTAAATAAAGTGTAATTACATTTGTTGTTTGGTAAAAACAATATTGATAATAACACCAATTCACACTTTCAAAACTATGCACAGTAGGGTGAAATGTAACTTGACAAGATATTAGCCAATATAAAAAATAAACATAAAGAATATCTCGCCAATATAGAATTGGCCAGATATTCTTTTCTCTCTAGCATGGAAAGGTTGTGGAATGATTTCGGAAGCATGCTCTCAAAATTTCAAATTAACCAATAAGTATTTTTCTATTCCATTTTGGGTTCTAAATATGCGAAATTAACTGAAATAATGTAAACTGTAAATTTTCAGTGACATTCTTGTTTTAGATTTTTTTTCCTTCCCGCTATTCCGAAAAAGTTGAAAGAATATATAAGAAACAAAAGAAGAAGTTCTAGTAGTTGTATAATGATATTTTATATTTTAATAGTAATTTATTAAGTATTATTAATGTAGGTATTTTATGGGTCAAATTATTATTAATTGACGATAGTGTTTTTACAAAAATTAATCAGAAAAGTTTAAAAAATCAAATATACACTGAAGTGACAAAAGTCATGGAATACCTCTTAATATCGTGTCGGCCCTCCTTTCGCCCGGCGAAGTGCAGCAACTCGACGTGGCATGGACTCAACAAGTCGTTGGAAGTCTTCTGCAGGAATATTGAGCCATTCTGTCTCGATAGACGTCCATAATTGTGAAAGCGTTGATGGTGCAGGATTTTGGGCACGAACAGACCTCTCGATGATGTCCTATAAATGCTCGATGGGATTCATGTCGGGCGATCTAGGTGGCCAGATCATTCGTTGGAATTGTCCAGAATGTTCTTCAAACCAATCGCGAACAGTTGTGGCCCGGTGACATGGCGCATTGTCATCCATAAAAATCCCATCGTTGTTTGGGTACATGAAGTCCATGAATGGCTGCAAGTGATAGCTAAACATAAGCATTTCCAGTCAATGTTCGGTCCAGTCGCACCAGAGGACAAAGTCCATGCCATGAAAAAACAGCCCACACCATTACGGAGCCACCACCAGCTTGAACAGTGCTTTGCTGACAGTTTGGGTCCATGACTTCGTGGGGTCTGCGCCACACTAGAACCCTACCATCAGCTCTTACCAACTGAAATCGTGACTCATAGGACCAGGCCACGGTTTTCCATTCATCTAGGGACCAACCAATATGCTCACGTGCCCACGAGAGTCGCTGCAAGCGATGCCGTTCTGTCGGTAAAGGCACTCGAGTCGGTCTTCTGCTGGAACAGCCCAAGAAAGCCAAATTTCTCCGCACAGTTCTAACAGACAAGTCTCTTGTACGTCCCACATTGATTTCTGCGGTTATTTGACGCAGTGTTACTTGTCTGTTAGAAGTTACGACTCTTTGCAGACGTCGCCGGTCTCGGTCGTTAAGTGCAGGCGGTCGACCCCTGCGCTGTCCATGGTGGGATGTTATGCCTGAAATTTCATACTCTCGGCACACTCTTGACACAGTGGATCTAGGAATGTTGAATTCCCTAACGATTTCCGAAATGGCATGACCCATGCGTCTAGCTCCAACTAACATTCCGCGTTCAAAGTCTGTTAATTCCCGTCGTGCGGTCATCATCACGTCAAAACCTCTTCACATGAATAACTTGAACAGAAATGAAAGCTCTGCGAAAGCACTGCGCATTTATACCTGTTCTACGCGATGCTACTGCCATCTGAAAATTTGCATATTGCTATCCCATGACTTTTGTCACTTCAGTGTAAAATTTAATGTATCTAAATACTTTTCATTTAAATTGTGTTACTTAAAAACTATTGTTAAAATATCTTGGAAAATATTTTGCAAAATACAATATAAATTTACTCAATTTATGTAAGGAAATAATGCTTTTTGTTCTGGTAATCAGATTTATAATTAATTTATGAAGTAAATCGGAAAATATTTTTAAATAACTATAACCTTAACCAATATTTTGTTAAAAGAAATACCAGATTAACAGATTCGTTATTTATTTTTTACTATTAATGTGAACCTGTTAAAATTAGGATTTCTTTTAACAAAATAATGGTTAAAGTACTACTTATTTAAAAATACTTTTCAACTTCACATACCTACTAAATGTGACAGTTAAAAAAAAAGTGTGTGACAGTTGAAAAAAAAGTTAAAAGTTAAAACATCAAAACATTTATAAAAAGAAAAAAATATATTTGAAGTTTCTTTTCAGACGAGAGAGTTGCAAAAACTGTTAATTTAATGTTCTTATTCCTCTTCATAAAAAGTAGCTTAACTAATCAGAAAAAAAAAATCCAAGACGTGGAAGATAAGTTGAGTATTTTCTTCTGAATATTTTTTGCCTCCAACATTTTTGATCTTTCAAGCATAAACTCTTGATCCACTCAAATTGAGTGCAAAAAAAAAAAGACTTCTTCATCTTGTGAATATCTATTAAGACAAGTTAACTTGATTTATAGATAACATTGCACCTGGTGATTTGGAACTTATTCATTTTGATTAGTATGTTATTTAATTTATTAAAATAATTTAAAGATAACAAGTGAATCGAGTTTTTCCTTGTATGAAAAACACAATTTGTACAAAAATAAAAAAGTTTTGCTTAGAGAATTCCCCATAAATTATTGATTTCAAGATTTTTTTTTCTACAAACATTTTACTCAGCCTGTAGAAATGCCTACTCTGAATTATTTTTTATTTCCAACATTTATTATAAAGACAATATTTTATTTATAAAAACAAACGAACTTTGTCAAATTTGCTATGTCTACCGTTACAACCTGTGTTTTGAAATTGTTCTATTTTTATTGGTCGTTGTGCCTACCTCTAAGAAAATGAAATAAAATAATTTATATATATCGTGTTTTTCTGTGAACGCAGTTTGTAGGAAAATGTTTAAAGAATTCACAATAAATTACTCATTTCAAGATTTCAAAATCATATTTCAATTTTTTTTTTCTACAAACCATTTTCCTCAGCCTGTGGAAATATTCCCTCAGAATTATGTTTTATTTCCAGCATTTTTTAATATTTAAGATTAAAGTTTTGATCCAGTGAAACTAAACTCAAAAACTGCACAGTAACGAGACATCTGACATATTTTATTTATAAAAGCAAGCCAAATGCCAAACATGAGATCTCTATCATTGTAACCAGTGTTTTGAAATTGTTATATTTTTCATGGTTATTGTGTCTGTCTCTAAGAAAATTTAATAGAATAATTTATATGTATCGATTTTTTTGTGAAAAACACACATTTGTTGAAAAATCTTTAGAGAATTCATAATAAATTATTCGTTTCAAGATTTCAAAATTATGTTTCAACTTTTTTTTTTTTCTACAAAAAAATTTTCTGAACCCGTGGAAATATTCCCTCTGAATTACTTTTTTATTTTCAACATTTTTTTTTTTTAAATACAAGATTAAAGTTTTGATCCAGTTAAATTAAGCTCATAAAAAACAAGACATCTACAATATTTCATTAATAAAAACATGCCAACTATGCCAAAATTGCGATCTATATCACTGCAACCAGTGTTTTGAAACTGTTCCATTTTTAAGAGTCATTATGTCTGTCTCTAAGAAAATTTAGTAAAATAATTATATATATAGAGTTTTTCTTTGTGAAACACACACATTTTGTAGAAAAATATTTAGAAAATTCACAGTAAATTAGGTTTTAAGATTTCAATATCATATTTCAAAAACAAATTTTCAACGAACCATTTTTCTCAGCTTGTGGAATTATTCTCTATAAAAATTTTCAACATTTATTTACCTTTCCGAGCATAAAATTTCGCCTCAATAGAACTAACTGCAAAAACATCACAAAACTGAAGACATCTAACTCTCATAATTATTTCAAAAACAAGCTAACTATTTCAAGATCTCTAACTAATCTCTATTTTTGCCCCTTCTGATCCGTTTTATAAGTGAATGATACTGTACCTAAGAAATGTATTTAATAAAATAACTTATAGCCATCAAATTTATTGAGTTTTTTTCTTTAAAAATGCACGATTTCTAAGAAAAAGAGAAATTGACTATTTGCTAAACAGAAAAGAAAGAAATAGGAATTAGTTTTGTTTGGGAATTCCCCATAAATTACATGTTTTTACTTGAAGACTATGAAAGCATTTTCATATATGAGCTATCAGCTGGCTGCTGGAAAGACCAAAGAACAATTCCTGAGAACTTGAACATAACTGAGTTTCAAGACTATCTTCAAAAATGAAGACATCGAACGTCCTGTAATTATCTCTAAAAACAAGCTAACTTTTTCAAGATCTCTAACTGATTTCTATTTTTGTATCCTACTGATTCGTAGCTGATCCATTTTTATGGCTTAGAGATCCTGTACCTAAGAAATGTGTTGAATAAGATAACATATAGCTAACATGTTTATTGAGTTTTTTCTTAAAAAATGAAAGATTCCTGAAAAAGAAGAAAAAAATTGACTGTTTGATAAAAAACAACAGAAAAAAAGAAAGAAAGAAACAGGAATTAGTTTTGTTTGATGAATTACCATAAAAATTAGAGAATTGACGATAAATTACACGTTTCAAGATTTCAAAATCATGTTTAAAAATATTTTTAACGAGCCATTGTTCTCAGCTTGTTGAATTATTCTCCGTGAAAGCTTTCAACATTTATTTACAAGCATAAAACTTTTGATCCAAGGGAACTAAGAGCAAAAACATTACAAAATTGAAGATATGTAACATCTTGTAATTATCTATAAAAACAAGCAAAATTTTTCAAGATTTCTGACTGATCTCTATTTTTCACCCTGGTGGTTCGAAGCTGATCCATTTTACGGGTTAGAGATCCTGTACCTAAGAAATGTATTTAATAAAATAACTTATAGCCATCAAGTTTATCGACTTTTTTTTTTTCCTACAAAAAATGAACGATTGGTAAAAAAGAAGAAAGAAATTGATTATTCACTAAAAACAACAGAAAGAAACAGAAATTAGTTTTATTTAGAGAATTCACAAATAAATTTCTCATCTTGTGAAATTATTCTCTCTAAAATCTTTCAACATTTATTTTCCTAAAAATATAATTTTGATCCAATGGAACTAAGAAAAAAACGTTACAAAACTGAAGACATCTAACGTAATCTCTAAAAACAAGCTATCTTTTTTCAAGATTTCTTACTGATCTCTATTTTTCCAGCCTTCTGGTCCATTTTTATGGGTTAGTGATACTGTATTTAGAAATGTATTTAATAAAGTAACTTATAGCCATCAAGTTTATCAAGTTTTTCTTATGATTACTAAAGAAGTAGAAAGAAATTGACTATTTACTAAAAAGAAAAGCAAAAAAAAAAAGAAAGAAACAGGAATTAGTTATGTTTGGGGAATTCCAAATAAATTACATGTTTTTTACTCGAAGGCTATGAAAGCATTTTCATGTATGAGCTGTCAGATGGCTGCTGGAAAGACCAAAGAACAATTCCTGGGAACTTGAACGTGACTGAGTTTCAAGACTTTCTTCAACGAACCGTTCCCCCCTTCCCATCACGTTCGCTCAATAAACTAACTGGAAAGACGGCTCTGAGCAGAGAATACACATATAGCTATGAGGTGCCTACGTGTCTTGGTGGGCAATTCGAGGCACGGTCGGTTGTTTTCGCACCAAAGAGCAAGAGCCAGGAGGGAAAGAGATACGTAAATCCTGAAGAGTACGATTCCGGTTTTTGAAAATAAGGAGGAGGATTTATTCCTGGTTTTTAAAGGGAACGGTGGCTGCTGTAGCAATTAGAGGATGGCTCTTGTGTGGATTCCGGGAAAAAGGGGGAAGTCATACATATTTCATGATATGTTAATAGATGAATGCTGAATGGGATATATTTAAGTCTGACAAAAGCACTTAATTCACTTACGTACATTTTTGTTGGGGCGTTGAGTTTTTGACTCGAGCTGAAAGCTAATGAAGTCATGCTTATGTGTGGTAAGCATTTTGTCGATTGAAACCCCGTATTATTTGAATAACTTTATTCGAATGAATAATGATCGCTTATGTTTCAGATTTTATATGCCATGGAAAAATGATCCTATCGTTTATTCTTTTTTCACAACAAATATGAAGTCATATTTACATTTTAAGCATTTGTCAAATTCGGTTATGCAAAAGGTAAGTTTATTTAATTAACTTAATAGATTACCATTATTTTTTGGCATCATAATTTACAATTTTTTATATAAATTTAAAATGAAAATTAACTTTTATGAAATAATTAGTACTATTATTATTATTTGTAGTAGTGATAGTACAATTACTATTAGTAGTAGTAGTATAACAGTATTATTATTATTAGTAGTAGTAGTAGTAGTATTACAGTATTATTATTATTATTAAATTACTTTGATATTATTATTACAAAATTAGTAATATTATTCAAATTCAAATCAGTAATGATTATCAATACTTTTTATTTGACAAGGTCACACATTTATTACTTTTATTTTATATATACCTAAATAGGGCCTGTGTAAATAAAAAATTAATCATTTAATTAATGTACATAATTTAAAATGTTAAAAAGTTCTTAAAATTTGAAATGAAACTGATATACAAGAAAATGATTAATTGTTTTTCTTAAATTTTATTTTAAATGTACTTCAATAAAGAAAATGTCTAATTTGAACTAATTCTATGTAAATAAAATGGAAAATGCCTATTTTTCATAATAGTAAATTATTTTTAATATTAATAAGTTAAAGAAATAGTTTCTATTTTTATTTGTTTTTGCAGTATTTCAATTTGAGAATGGCCTCACTATTATTCAGTTAAAGAAACTCTGAAAATTTATATAACTTTTCTTATGATCAATGTTTAATTAAAATATAAATTCTTTAAAAATTAAAACTTTTTCATTTGAAGGATAATTTGCCCAATTTTTTTTAATTCTTTATTAGAAAAATAATTTAAATACAATTAAAATGTTTATAAGATCAAAAATTAATGAAAATAAACTTTGAAAAATAATATAAAAAATAAATCTAAGAGTTATCTGAATTGAATGTATGAACCTTGCATAATTTAAAATTATGGGAAATTAAACTAAAGCAACACTGAAATGCATATTTTTAGGTACTTTTGCCTTTTTATCTCGTATATACATTTTAATACGTAAGACTAAATATTTTCCATTGAATCCTTATCTAATAGTATTTTTCTTCGAGAAATAAAACAACAACGTTTAACATGGTTAGCGATGTTTTGACAGCATCTTATTTGAAGCGTCACTCAGAAAGCTTTATTTTTCATTCTGTTCTGAATCCCCGGAGATTCTGTTTATCATAAAGAAATATGGGGGCGAAAGGAAAATAGCTTCTGTTTTGATATCTGGATCTCAAGAGATGTTGAAAAAAAAATGCTTTTGACAGGAAGAAAGTATATTCATTTTTTTGCTAAAGTGTACTTGAATTTTGCCTTCAATAGAATTCGTTTGGGATATTCCTGAATTCTGATGGTAGCAACAACAAAACAGTCGTCGTTAGTTCAGATTCTCATTTAGCTTAGAAATACTGTTATTTGTTTACTGTGGTTTAGAAATTTAGTTTTACTGCAGAAGAATTTATTAGTGGAAACATTTCAAAAAGTAAGATGCTATTTTAAAAGCAAAGCAAACAAACAAAAAATCTGCAGAGAAAAATAATTGAAAATTATTTTTTATTTAGCTTAAATCTAGCATTTTTTTCCCGATATTTTTTAAGTTTTATAAAACTGAAAAAGGGTAATTTTTCTGGAAAAAATAAAATTTATCTATTTAAATATAAGATGTTATGCTGATATACAAGATTTAAAACATAATTTTGGCATGTATTATTGCAAATGAAAAAGTTATTATTAATATTTTTTATTGCAAAAGCACTTGATTTTACATCATTGGCTCCCATGCATCACAGGATTGCTTCAGTCTCATGCATTACAAATACATGAGATTGGAGCATAAAGATGGATTAAAAACAGCACAACAGTAATTGATAACAATGACAATAATTACATAAAAAAACTGTGACTATATAAAGATAAAAGAAAATGAATCACTGAATGCCAATAGCATCAACTCTGTAAACCACCAATATCTGCTCTATCAATTTTCTTCATTCAGTGAAGAACAACATAGTAAATGATCTTTGTCCATCTCAGAGTTCTGGTTGCAACAAAGTATACAAAGGATTGTTATATATAACAATGCTTGGTTGATATTTAGTAAAACAATCACGTCCAGTCTCCAGGTGGAAGACCACTACTGCGATGAATCTAGGGCAGTGTGGGATTTTACAAATCGAGTCCCTCCGCTTCTTTTTCTTTGTTTTTTTTAATAATTTAATGTCATAATTTCTCCCCATAGCCTTTTTTTCATAATTCCCTACCCGATGAAAATGACATTTCATCATTATTTGACTATGAAATTTCAGTTCTCTTTTTAGCTAATTTATCAGCCCATTCATTTCCAACTATTCCTACATGAGATGGAATCCACTGCAAACAACAGTCATCCCTTTAGAAGCTAGAAGTTCTTCTGCAGGTGTCAATAATTTTTGGTTCCGCTACATTATGTGTAGCGATAGCTTAGATGGCTGATAGAGAGTCTAAAAATATAATTAGTTTTTTTTTAGCTTAACTGTTCTAACATTAATTTGTCCTATTGCAACTCTAATTGCCTCCAGTTCTTCAACAAAATTGGTCCAAAATGGACCAAGGGAGGCATAGAAGGCAAAGAGCTTTGAATATATACCAACTCCAAAGTTGTCAAGCATTTTCCATCCATCAGTATATATGTGAATCCAATTATTCTTTGAATACCTGGTATAAATGTCTCCAGCTTTTAATTATCTCAACTGAATGAAAAAGTAATGTTTGATTGATAACAAAAATTCTTTTATTTCAAATATATTTTAAGTATGAGTAAAATTTTGTTCATAAATTTTCTCATGATACTCACGCCAAGAACAAGCAGTTCGAAATATGGCAAATTAAATAAACTATACAATTCAATAATATTTAAATAAAAGTGCATTTATAGTGAATGAAATTATCATAAACAGATTAGATACATCTATAAGAAGAATTTCAGGACGGTAACTTTGTAAAAACAAATTACGCTTTACTTAATCAATAATAACAATAAACATTTTTAAAATAATAATTAGTAGGTGTTTACATGATATCCATCATAAGTCCAGGATCCGAATTTCATAAGACAGCTCTGTCTGTCAAATGGAAAGTACTGGACGTCAATCTGACAGGAGCTTTTGTAGATGGCCGGCGGATTCCACACAACTCTACCTGTGCTATGGATGATGGCCTTAGTCATAATGGTTACTTCGTAGTTACCATCCGCACTGAAAGGATGCATACAAAAATAATTAATTACTAGAAATGTCTTTTAATTTATTTATAGATCATATCACATCTAATGATTGAACATGTATGCTATTTTATTAGAAAATTAAATACAAATTTTAAGCTAATTTAATAATATTTTGGAAATTACAATGCAATTTGTTTATTAACTGAAATATAGTAGATTTTTCAGATATTATTAATGGCAACCAATTATTACCAAAAGAAACCACGAAATAACAATAAGCACGTACTTAGTAATAATTTTATTAATTTTTTTTTTTTTTGGTTGCAATGATTATCGTCTGCTCAATTGAAATCAGGGATTGTGTACGTAATTTTATTTCGAAAAATACACTCAAATTTTATACTTGTATTTGATGATTTTCAAATAAATAAATTCCAAGGTATTGAAAAAGATTTTTGTAAAATAACTATTATATTATTTATATATTGTCTATTTGTAAAAAGAATGATAATAATCAAGCATCAGAAGAAAAATTAGAACATTTTCCATCCTTATATAAGGCACAAATGAAAGATTACTGAATAATTTAATTTATTCTTTGATATATTTTATGTTGATTCTGAGCAATACAGAAATTTCTCTTAAATTTCAAAGGTGAACGTTGAGTCACTCAGACGTGAAATTTACTGTCACAAAAGCTTTTACAACTGAAAAAAGGTCGAAGAAATGTGTGCTTTAAATTGAGGAGCTTTCTTCAAGTGGTAATGAAGCCCTCATGAGTAACCGGTCCATTGATTACTTGCAAAGGCTGCTACTACTGTGCAAGCTCCTAGTTTATAATTTATAATAAATTATAATACGGATTGTATAAAGATTTATACCTTTTCAGATATAGGCTAATAAAAAAATAAATTTGTATTATTAACTAAATTGAATGAACAAAAATATTCTGCTAAGACATATCTCTTATTTAATTTTTAATATCACCTAAATTTTAAAGATTACGTTGAAAAGTGACCTAATTTTCCACATTTTGTTGTCATAATAATATTATCTGTAGAATAATACTTTCACAGATCTATAGTAAAAACATATACCATCCCAAACATTAATATAATTTTAATTGCGTGATAAATTTCATACAATTCTTAAGCAATATAGAGACTTCTCTTAAATTTCAAAGGTGAACGTTAAGTCACTCAAACGTGAAATTTACTGTCACAAAAGCTTTTACAACTGAAAAATGCAGAAGAAAGTGTGCTGTAAATTGAGGAGCTTTCTTCAAGAGATAATGGAGTCCCCATGTGTAACTCGTCCAGTGACAACTCATAGAGGCTATTACTACTGTGCAAGCTCCCAGTTCATAATTTATACAATAAATTCAATAACTTTATAATAAGGATTGCATAAAGATTTATATCTTATCAGATATAGACTAATAAAAATAAACTTGTATTATTGAAATTGAATGAATAATTCTCAGACATCCTGTTATTTAATCTTTAAAAATCTCTTAAATTATAAAGATTACGTTGAAAAGTGACCTAATTCTCCACATTTTGTTGTCATAATACAATTATTTATAAAATAATGCTTTCACAGATCTATAGTAAAAATTTATATCATTCCAAATATTCCTATATTATTCCATTCATTGGTATCATTTTAATTGCATGATACATTTTACGAAATTCTAAGAAATACAGAAACTTCTCTTAAATTTCAAAGGTGAACGTTAAGTCACTCAGACGTGAAATTTACTGTCACAAAGAGCTTTTACAACTGAAAATGCCGAAGAAAGTGTGCTGTAAATTGAGGAGCTTTCTTCAAGTGGTAATGAAGCCCTCATGAGTAACCGGTCCATTGACTACTTGCAAAGGCCACTACTACTGTGCAAGCTCCTAGTTAAGAACCCCTTTTCTGATAAGAAAAATACATTCGACGATAAGATCCCAAAGTGCAGAAACAGAGTCTTTTATAGCGGCCATAAAATCGACGTTTAAAGCCTTTTTTGGAAATGCCCACTCAAACATCAAAAAGATCATGGCTCTCGTATAAGTCATTTCGACTAATAAGTCAACAGTTGGCTTATGTGATATCAGAAGCAAGGGAGAAATAAAACTTTCCTACTGTTTAAAGTCGTATTTTATTGCATAAAATATTAAAAAATTAAGAAATTTTGGGCCGATATATATATATATACATATTAATTTTAAGTACTTAACGCAACAAGTCTGGAATTTTTGTATATCATAATAAAAGTATAAAATTTTTACAATTTATTCATTTTTAAGTTGCAAAATTTAATTTGTTGTTGTTCTAATGCAACTGGCAGATACAGTTAATTTTCATGCCATAAGAAAAGGCTGCATCGCTGTTAGTAATTTAGCACTACCCAGGGGCACGTGTAGCTAGAAGATATGTTACGGAAGCGAGTAACACTATCTCTACAATGCTCCGAACTTATTAGATCGGGATCTACGGTTTAAAGTGGATTCCGAACCACTACATATATCCATTGCATCGCCAAACATAATTTAAAAATAAAGTAAAATTTCTGAAGAGCTAATGGCTTGATTGCCAAGTGGATACCGCTGTAGCCTTTGGTACTCATGGGCTGCAGGTTAGAGTACTGGCTGCAGCTTGGATGCTTTGTTCGGGCCCAAGAATCCAAGCTGCTTGGATCTAGCTTTAATAAGTTTTGTTTTTTTAATATAAACGTTTCAAAGATGATAAAATTATTTTAAAGGGTTTTTCCAGCGTAATTTTGAAAGTTTTTCTCTCTTATCTTTTTGTTAATCAGTTAAGTTTTATGATAAAGGATCAAATATTCTTTTAACCAGTTTTAAGCGGCCTGATGGCTAATGCTCTGGCTGCTGGTATCACACGTTTTCAGGGTCGAATCCTGGCGGATGTTTATTATTGGTTTGAATCCCTGTTACACAGTAGGTACTGGTAAAATTAGCTGAAAGTGAGCAAAAAAAAAGAGATTGTAGAGTACCAAATAAGGTTTAATTTAAAATGTAAATGGAGATCTACTTTAATCTGGAGATTCCAGTGTCATTAATCCTAGTGTGCAAAAAAAAATGTCCGTAGGGCATTAAAACAATTTTTCTCAAGGATTGTATAACATTTTCACTGTTCTTATGACTGATAATATTTAAAGAAATGATTTTTATAGATTAAAGTTAAAAGCAATTAAAGAACAAAAAAGGCATAAATTTTGATCAAATTAAAGAAAAATAACGGGAATGAACAAAATGTTTAAAATGAAGTCAAATATTAAAATATATGTATTTCAATTAGGATTTACATGTTTATAAAATGAAATTTATTTATAATTTAAAAATTCTTTTACAATTTACTCATAGGAAAATTGTAAAACAGGCGATTTATAAATTAATACTATTCATAAAACATTACATTTTTATAAGGATTCAACATACTTGAAAGATTTTAGTTTCTAGAATTATGAAATCTATTGTAAATGCTAAAAAAAAAAGTTGTTTAAAAAACTACTTGAAACTCTAACAGTAGACAGAAGCACTTTGAGTTAATTTTTTAAGTACAACATATTTTTAAAAATTAACAAAAATTTTAACTTTTCTATAAACTTAGAGTTTTTAAATTTTTTTTTTTTAGTAATGAAAACAATACACAATTTTTTGGTTGTTATTTTTCTTATAATATTGCTTTAGGGAATCCATTGTTGAGATTTAATTATATTATTAAGTTTGGAGTAAATACTTATCTAGAAAAACATTGAAACATTAAAGAAAATCATAAGGCTTACTTTTTCAAATACATATTTATGTTAAAATTTAAATATTACTTTACATTAGCATAAATTTAATTAAATAATTTACCATACATTAACATAAATTAATTTATTTATTCTACGTTAGCATTAATTAATTAATATAATTAATTAAGTTTTCTTAATAGTTTATATAAAATTCTTACATGTAATATAGAATCATATTGTAAACATTTCAAATGTAGATTTTAAGCTTAAAAGCTAAGTTTTTAAACATTTCAAATCTGTATTTTAAAGTTTAAATTGTGAATTTGCCTTGAATACAAAATTGTACATTATGTTTCGAAATTGAATAACATTTTCTTACAGTTTTTCAAAAGAAAACAAAAATTTGCTACTTCAACGAAATTTATTTTTACTCAAATCAATAAAGAATTCAAGAGACATGAATATTTCTATAACTCATATTATTGTAAAGCATTTTAATATGCTTTACAATAATGTGAAATAATGTTTTACAACAATGTTTACAATAATGCTTTTTATATTTAAATTTCAAAACTAGATTTTAAACAAATTTGTATTTTAATGTCTAAATTGTGAATTTACTTTGAATACAAATTTACATCTCTGATATAAAATTGAATGCACTAGTATGTTCCGAAATTGAATAACCGTTTCTCACAATTTTCTAAAGAAAACAAAAATAAAAAATTGCTACTTCAAAGAAGTTTTATTTTACTCAAGCCAATAAAGAATTCAGGCGACACGAATATGTCTAAAACTCACATTATTGTAAAAAATTTTAATATGTTTTACAATAATGTTTCTTATATTTAAATTTTAAATCTAGATTTTAAACAAATTAATTCTTCCCAAATCAATAGAGAATTCAGGTGACACAGCTATCTTCAAAAATCACATTATTGTAAAGCATTTTAATATGTTTTACAATAATGCGAGATGATGTTTTACTATAATGTGAGATAATATTTTGCAATAATATTTACCATAATGTGAGATAATGTTTTTACAACAATGTTTACCATAATGTGAGATAATGTTTTTACAATAATGAGAGATAATGTTTTACAATAATGTTTATAATAATGTTTTTATATTTAAACCCAGATTTTAAACAAATTTGTATTTTAATGTTTAAAATGTGAATTGAATACAAAATTAAATCTTGAATAAAAAATTGTACATTCGTTTCGAAATTGAATAATATTTTCTTAAAGTTTTCTAAAGAAAACCAAAATAAAAAATTGCTACTTCAAAGAAGTTTATTCTTACCCAAATCAATAAAGAATTCAAGCGACACAACTATCACTAAAACTCACATTATTGTAAACCATTTTAATATGTTAAACACCAATAAACCCATCAAAAGATTCCAAGTCAAAACTGTGCATTAAAATGAGTTAAAGAATTGGAATTTTAATCAAAATGATTATTTTTTTCCAGCATTTATGGAAAAGATAGAAAAGTATTGGACTTTTCATTTTTGTTTCGGAGTTTTTGAAGACAAAAGAAAGAAAATATCTGTGATATATCTTTTTATCTCTTTACAGACCTTTGGGAAATGGGACCACAAACAGAGGAGGATTTCGAGTAGTGGCCTTAGGAATCGAGAAACTTAATTCGCCATCAACTCATGAGGACCTATGCTTCTTTATTGCTTAGAAAAAAAGAGCCAAAAAACTACACAAAAATCTTTCGTTTTTTCCTATTTCTATTTTTTCTATTTCTATTTTTATTTTTGTAAAGTATAAATTTTTTTTGTTCTTTTTCTCGTAAATCGATTATTTTAAATTTTTTTATTCATCGACGCTTTTAGCTGTACAAATATAAAGAAAAGGTTAAATAGTACATGAATATTTTTTGTAAAAAGTATAAATTATTTTTATACATTTCGTTTGAAGTATTAACCTTATGTAAAAAGTTAAAAAGCTGAACAAAATTATTTTAAATTGTTTTTATCTGTATAATTTGTGAAATTCTTTTTTTTTTTCTCTTATCTGATTCGTTAGTCAGTTAGGATTTATAATCAATGGTCAATAAAAATAATTTTAATAAATAAAATAATTTAAAAATATCAATAAATCAATAAAATAATTTTAAAAGGTATCAAAAGTTTCAACGTTTAAAAAAGTATCATACATTTCTAAAATATCAATGTTATGTAAAAGTTTAAAAGCTGGACAAATTATTTTAAAGTATTTTTTTTTTCTGTACAATTTTTTGATCTGTACAATTTTTTTTTTCTTATCTGATTGGTTAACCAGTTAAGTTTTAATACAAATGTAATGAATTGATAATAAATAAAATTTCAGAAGAAATCATAAAAGATGTAAATGATAATATATTGATTCTTTTATCAAAATGATAATAAAATTTTCATTTTTTTTTTTTTTTCACTTTACTAACATTTTTCTCATTTTTTTGTAAAATCTAATTGAGATTAGGTAGTGTGCAGGTCGGGCAACTGGATTGTAACTGGGTGTGGTTAGGTTAAAACTTGAGACACAGGTTTGAGAACACACAGTTTTATTTACACACGCACAAACACCACACACATATAATTAACGACAGATAATATGTAACACATTTAAAAAGACATATAATTATAGATTCGTGGTAGGATTCCTACTACTACTACACCACACCACATCACTGTGCCTGGAGCTGAGTTGCCCATTTACAGTTTGGAAATGATGTCGGTGAGAAGTCTGATTGGGCTCCTACGCTGACGTTCTACGGTCATATGAGGCCGGGACCTACGGATTAAAGGGGATTCTGGACCACTACGAACATCCATGGCAGCGGCAGGATTCGAACCCAGCGTGTGAGGTACCGAGCGCCAGAGCTCTAGCCACTCAGCCACTTCCCCAATTATAAAAAATTACAATTGTAAGTAATAAAAAAGTAATTACTCTTTTTATTCAGATTACAAATACATTAAATACATTTGGATGCAAAAATGTAAATCAAATAGGAAATTTAAATCTAAAAGGCAACTTTCTTATTATTTGACTGGCGGTATATTAAGGCAGTTTTGTTTTATACTTAAAAAAAAAACAATAGCTTTTGAAGTAGATTATTTTTTCAATGAACAATAAAATAGACTATAATATAATATTTGATATAATAGACAAATAATTATTTTTTAAGTTGGTTGTTTAAAGTGTAAAAAAAGGACACTATAAAGACATAATTTAATAATGAATGCATTTCATTTACTATATAAATGACAGTTTCAGACATTTAATTTAATACTAAAAGCTATGAATATTTCATTTCTATTTGATTGTACAAGATTTGAAGGACTTCATTTTGTATGAAAAAGAAGTTAAGAGAAGATATCTAAAGATTTCTTTATTTAATTAAACTTGGTCCTCCTGTTAGTTTGTAACTGGCAAAGAAGTATTTCTTTAGACAAACTTGTTTTTTTTACTGAAGGATCCGATGATTTTTTTTTACATTTTATTGAAACCCACCAACTTAATTAGCACTCTCATGCATTTATTTTTTCTTCACCGAAAATTTCGGTCTTCGTTTCTTTGCATGTGTGACCCCGAAATAAGATTATTTTTTTCCTATTTATTCTTGATACTTAAACAAGTTCACACTGAAGAGTCATACAAAAAAAAATTTACCCGCAATTCATTTTCATTTGCAAAAAAATACAGATATATATACATATGCATGTATGTATTTATATTATACAGATTATCTAAAAATTATTACATGTAAAATTTGTTTTTCTGTTATTTTTTACATCAGGCTTTATATTCGATAGAGTATAAATTGGTAAACAATCGTGATGAGCAAAGAAAGGATTTTAAAATGTAATTCCATCACATACATGCTATTGTGTTGCAGAAACAAATTAGGAAAACTGATATCATGTTCTTTGAATCAATCTTGGGAACTTTCTTATCTAATAATCGCCAATAATTTTTCAAGGACGTTTTTTTTTTATATCAGGACTTCGTATGACTTATATTACCAAAATGTATAACTAAATAATTTCCTTTGCCCATACGAACAGTTTACAATTTTGATGGACAAAGAAAAAGATTTTTAAGTGTAATTAACTAGCATTTGTTTGCTGTTGTAACAAATTAACAAATTAGGAAATAGCTAACTATAATAATAAATTAGGAAAACTAATACTATATTGTTTGAATCATTGTTGAGATTTTCTTACCTACAATAATAATCACTAATCATTTTTCCAATTATACTATTATTTACACCAGAGTTTAATATTCCATGTATTATAAAAGAACCATAAATAATCCTGATGGGCATAGAAAAACAATTTTAGTGTAATTCCCTCATATTTGCTTCTCGTTCTGTAGAAACAAATTAGGAAAACTGATTTCATGCTGTTTGAATCAATGTTTAGATTTTCTTACCTACTATAATATTCGCTAATACACTCATGCCCTTAAATTAAGGATAATGAAGTTCAAGCAAAGAAAGAGACAGAAGCAAAACAAATTTGACGTATTTGTAAAGTCTATTTATTAAATAAAAGGTAAAGAGCAAAAACGATGCTATATGTTTGACATAATTAATTAAAATTGCGATTTTTACTCCCTGGAGAAAATTTAAAAAAAGAACCTATTTACAAAAAACAGTATAGCATGGTTAGTATGATGGTTAATATGGAGTATGTCTCCCAGACGATGCAATACAGGCCTTACAACGCCTAGGCATGCTGAGTATCAAATTATCAATCTGATCTTGGGGAATATTACACCACTCATCAAGCAATGCCCTCCGAAGTTCCGGTTGACAGGTGGGATGGGGTTGACGGGCTGCAATTCGCCGGTCAAGCATATCCCACACATGCTCTATTGGATTCAAGTCCGGTGAGTATGCTGGCCAAAACGATAAATATGTTCAAACGATAAATATAAAACGATAGTTTATACAAACGATAAATATAAAACGATAGTATATACAAACGATAAATATAAAACGATAGTATATACAAACGATAAATATAAAACGATAAATATGTTCAAACGATAAATATAAAACGATAGCAAACAATAAATATAAAACGATAGTATATACAAACGATAAATATAAAACGATAAATATGTACAAACGATAAATATAAAACGATAAATATGTACAAACGATAAATATAAAACGATAGTATATACAAACGATAAATATTTAAAACGATAAATATGTACAAACGATAAATATAAAACGATAGTATATACAAACAATAAATATAAAACGATAGTATATACAAACGATAAATATAAAACGATAAATATGTACAAACGATAAATAAAACGAAAATATGTACAAACTATAAATATAAAATGATAAATATGTACAAACGATAAATATAAAACGATAGTATATACAAACGATAAATATAAAACGATAGTATATACAAACGATAAATATAAAACGATAAATATGTACAAACGATAAATATAAAACAAACGATAAATATAAAACGATAGTATATACAAACGATAAATATAAAACAAACAATACGTACAAACGATAAATATAAAACGATAGTATATACAAACGATAAATATAAAACGATAGTATATACAAACGATAAATATAAAACGATAGTATATACAAACGATAAATATAAAAACGATAAATATGTACAAACGATAAATATAAAACGATAGTATATACAAACGATAAATATAAAACGATAAATATGTTAAAACGATAGTATATACAAACGATAAATATAAAACGATAAATATGTTAAAACGATAAATATAAAACGATAGTATATACAAACGATAAATATAAAACGATAATATATACAAACGATAAATATAAAACGATAAATATGTACAAACGATAAATATAAAACGATAAATATGTACAAACGATAAATATAAAACGATAGTATATACAAACGATAAATATAAAACGATAGTATATACAAACGATAAATATAAAACGATAGTATATACAAACGATAAATATAAAACGATAAATATAAAATAGTATATACAAACGATAAATATATAAAACGATAGTATATACAAACGATAAATATAAAACGATAGTATAAACAAACGATAAATATAAAACGATAAATATGTACAAACGATAAATATAAAACGATAAATATGTACAAACGATAAATATAAAACGATAAAACGATATATATACAAACGATAAATATAAAACGATAGTATATACAAACGATAAATACAAAAAAAATAGTATATACAAACGATAAATATAAAACGATAAATATACAAACGATAAATATAAAACGATAATATATACAAACGATAAATATAAAACGATAGTATATACAAACGATAAATATAAAACGATAGTATATACAAACGATAAATATAAAACGATAAATATACAAAACGATAAATATGTACAAACGATAAATATAAAACGATAAATATATACAAACGATAAATATAAAACGATAAATATGTACAAACGATAAATATAAAATGATAAATATATAAACGATAAATATAAAACGATAGTATATACAAACGATAAATATAAAACGATAGTATATACAAACGATAAATATAAAACGATAAATATACAAACGATAAATATAAAACGATAAATATGTACAAACGATAAATATAAAACGATAAATATGTACAAACGATAAATATGTACAAACGATAAATATAAAACGATAGTATATACAAACGATAAATATAAAACGATAGTATATACAAACGATAAATATAAAACGATAAATATACAAACGATAAATATACAAACTATAAATATAAAATGAAATATACAAACGATAAATATAAAACGATAGTATATACAAACGATAAATATAAAACGAAAGTATATACAAACGATAAATATAAAAAATAGTATATACAAACGATAAATATAAAACGATAAATATGTACAAACGATAAATATAAAACGATAAATATGTACAAACGATAAATATAAAACGATAGTATATACAAACGATAAATATAAAACGATAAATATGATACAAACGATAAATATAAAACGATAGTATATACAAACGATAAATATAAAACGATAGTATATACAAACGATAAAATATAAAACGATAAATATACAAACGATAATTATATAAAACGATAAATACAAACGATAAATATAAAACGATAGTATATACAAACGATAAATATAAAACAATAGTATATACAAACGATAAATATAAAACGATAAATATGTACAAACGATAAATATAAAACGATAAATACGTACAAACTATAAATATAAAACGATAAATATATACAAACGATAAATATAAAACGATAGTATATACAAACGATAAATATAAAACGATAGTATATACAAACGATAAATATAAAACGATAAATATACAAACGATAAATATAAAACGATAAATATGTACAAACGATAAATATAAAACGATAAATATACAAACGATAAATATAAAACGATAATATAAAAACGATATATAAAATAATATACAAACGATAAATATAAAACGATAAATATACAAACGATAAATATAAAACGATAAATATAAAACGATAAATATAAAACGATAAATATACAAACGATAAATATAAAACGATAGTATATACAAACGATAAATATAAAACGATAAATATACAAACGATAAATATAAAACGATAAATATACAAACGATAAATATAAAAATATACAAACGATAAATATAAAACGATAAATATACAAACGATAAATAAAATATAAAACGATAAATATAAAACGATAGTATATACAAACGATAAATATAAAACGATAGTATATACAAACGATAAATATAAAACGATAGTATATACAAACGATAAATATAAAACGATAAATATAAAACGATAGTATATACAAACGATAAATATAAAACGATACAAACGATAAATATGTACAAACGATAAATATAAAACGATAGTATATACAAACGATAAATATAAAACGATAGTATATAAACGATAAATATACAAAATATGTACAAACGATAAATATAAAACGATAGTATATACAAACGATAAATATAAAAAATAATATATACAAACGATAAATATAAAACGATAAATATACAAACGATAAATATAAAACGATAAATATACAAACGATAAATATAAAACGATAATATATACAAACGATAAATATAAAACGATAATATATACAAACGATAAATATAAAACGATAGTATATACAAACGATAAATATAAAACAATAATATATACAAACGATAAATATAAAACAATAAATATGTACAAACGATAAATATAAAACGATAAATAATACAAACGATAAATATAAAACGATAAATATATACAAACGATAAATATAAAACGATAGTATATACAAACGATAAATATAAAACGATAAATATACAAACGATAAATATAAAACGATAGTATATACAAACGATAAATATAAAACGATAAATATGTACAAACGATAAATATAAAACGATAGTATATACAAACGATAAATATAAAACGATAGTATATACAAACGATAAATATAAAACGATAGTATATACAAACGATAAATATAAAACGATAATATATACAAACGATAAATATAAAACGATAAATATATACAAACGATAAATATAAAACGATAATATATACAAACGATAAATATAAAACGATAAATATACAAACGATAAATATAAAACGATATATACAAACGATAAATATAAAACGATAATATACAAACGATAAATATAAAACGATAGTATATACAAACGATAAATATAAAACGATAAATATTTACAAACGATAAATATAAAACGATAGTATATACAAACGATAAATATAAAAACGATAAATATATACAAACGATAAATATAAAACGATAGTATATACAAACGATAAATATAAAACGATAGTATATACAAACGATAAATATAAAACGATAAATATGTACAAACGATAAATATAAAACGATAATATACAAACGATAAATATAAAACGATAGTATATACAAACGATAAATATAAAACGATATATATACAAACGATAAATATAAAACGATAAATATGTACAAACGATAAATATAAAACGATAAATATATACAAACGATAAATATAAAACGATAGTATATACAAACGATAAATATAAAACGATAAATATATACAAACGATAAATATAAAACGATAGTATATACAAACGATAAATATAAAACGATAGTATATACAAACGATAAATATAAAACGATAAATATGTACAAACGATAAATATAAAACGATAATATATACAAACGATAAATATAAAACGATAGTATATACAAACGATAAATATAAAACGATAGTATATACAAACGATAAATATAAAACGATAGTATATACAAACGATAAATATAAAACGATAGTATATACAAACGATAAATATAAAACGATAAATATGTACAAACGATAAATATAAAACGATAAATATATACAAACGATAATATAAAAACGATAAATATATACAAACGATAAATATAAAACGATAATATATACAAACGATAAATATAAAACGATAAAACAAACGATACAAACGATAAATATAAAACGATACGATAAATATACAAACGATAAATATAAAACGATAATATACAAACGATAAATATAAAACGATAAATATACAAACGATAAATATAAAACGATAAATATGTACAAACGATAAATATAAAACGATAAATATACAAACGATAAATATAAAACGATATATATACAAACGATAAATATAAAACGATAGTATATACAAACGATAAATATAAAAATAAATATGTACAAACGATAAATATAAAACGATAAATATGTACAAACGATAAATATAAAACGATAAATATGTACAAACGATAAATATAAAATAATATATACAAACGATAAATATAAAACGATAAATATATACAAACGATAAATATAAAACGATAGTATATACAAACGATAAATATAAAACGATAAATATACAAACGATAAATATAAAACGATAAATATACAAACGATAAATATAAAACGATAATATATACAAACGATAAAAAATATACAAACGATAAATATAAAACGATAGTATATACAAACGATAAATATAAAACGATACAAACGATAAATATACAAACGATAAATATAAAACGATAAAACGATATATACAAACGATAAATATAAAACGATAAATAAATATAAAACGATAGTATATACAAACGATAAATATAAAACGATAATATACAAACGATAAATATAGTATATACAAACGATAAATATAAAACGATAAATACAAACGATAAATATAAAACGATAAATATACAAACGATAAATATAAAACGATAGTATATACAAACGATAAATATAAAACGATAGTATATACAAACGATAAATATAAAACGATAGTATATACAAACGATAAATATAAAACGATAAATATATACAAACGATAAATATAAAACGATAATATATACAAACGATAAATATAAAACGATAGTATATACAAACGATAAATATAAAACGATAGTATATACAAACGATAAATATAAAACGATAGTATATACAAACGATAATATATACAAACGATAAATATAAAACGATAAATATGTACAAACGATAAATATAAAACGATAAATATACAAACGATAAATATAAAACGATAGTATATACAAACGATAAATATAAAACGATAAATATACAAACGATAAATATAAAACGATAATATACAAACGATAAATATAAAACGATAATATACAAACGATAAATATAAAACGATAGTATATACAAACGATAAATATAAAACGATAGTATATACAAACGATAAATATAAAACGATAAATATGTACAAACGATAAATATAAAACGATAGTATATACAAACGATAAATATAAAACGATAGTATATACAAACGATAAATATAAAACGATAAAACGATAAATATACAAACGATAAATATAAAACGATAGTATATAAAACGATAAAAATATAAAAATATATATACAAACGATAAATATAAAACGATAGTATATACAAACGATAAATATAAAACGATAGTATATACAAACGATAAATATAAAAATACAAACGATAAATATAAAACGATAAGTATATACAAACGATAAATATAAAACGATAGTATATACAAACGATAAATATAAAACGATAAATATACAAACGATAAATATAAAACGATAGTATATACAAACGATAAATATAAAACGATAGTATATACAAACGATAAATATAAAACGATAAGTATATACAAACGATAAATATAAAACGATAAATATATACAAACGATAAATATAAAACGATAAATATGTACAAACGATAAATATAAAACGATAGTATATACAAACGATAAATATAAAACGATAATATGTACAAACGATAAATATAAAACGATAAATATATACAAACGATAAATATAAAACGATAGTATATACAAACGATAAATATAAAACGATAGTATATACAAACGATAAATATAAAACGATAAATATGTACAAACGATAAATATACAAACGATAAATATAAAACGATAAATATACAAACGATAAATATAAAACGATAAATATACAAACGATAAATATAAAACGATAATAAATATACAAACGATAAATATAAAACGATAGTATATACAAACGATAAATATAAAACGATAGTATATACAAACGATAAATATAAAACGATAAATATTTACAAACGATAAATATAAAACGATAAATATGTACAAACGATAAATATAAAACGATAATATATACAAACGATAAATATAAAACGATAGTATATACAAACGATAAATATAAAACGATAGTATATACAAACGATAAATATAAAACGATAGTATATACAAACGATATATATAAAACGATAAATATAAAACGATATATATACAAACGATAAATATAAAACGATAAATATATACAAACGATAAATATAAAACGATAGTATATACAAACGATAAATATACAAACGATAAATATAAAACGATAAATATAAAACGATAAATATACAAACGATAAATATAAAACGATAAATATAAAACGATATATACAAACGATAAATATAAAACGATAAATATACAAACGATAAATATAAAACGATAAATATAAAACGATAAAACGATAAATATACAAACGATAAATATATATACAAACGATAAATATAAAACGATAAATATAAAACGATATATACAAACGATAAATATAAAACGATAGTATATACAAACGATAAATATAAAACGATAGTATATACAAACGATAAATATAAAACGATAGTATATACAAACGATAAATATAAAACGATATATATACAAACGATAAATATAAAAACGATAAATATGTACAAACGATAAATATAAAACGATATATACAAACGATAAATATAAAACGATAGTATATACAAACGATAAATATAAAACGATAGTATATACAAACGATAAATATATAAAACGATAGTATATACAAACGATAAATATAAAAATAAATATATATATATAAAACGATAAATATAAAACGATAAATATGTACAAACGATAAATATAAAACGATAGTATATACAAACGATAAATATAAAACGATAAATATAAAACGATAAATATAAACGACAAACGATAAAACGATAAATATACAAACGATAAATATAAAACGATAGTATATACAAACGATAAATATAAAACGATAAATATATACAAACGATAAATATAAAACGATAAATATATACAAACGATAAATATAAAACGATAAGTATATACAAACGATAAATATAAAACGATAGTATATACAAACGATAAATATAAAACGATAAATATGTGCAAACGATAAATAGAACGATAAATATGTACAAACGATAAATATAAAACGATAAATATGTACAAACGATAAATATAAAACGATAGTATATACAAACGATAAATATACAAACGATAAATATAAAACGATAGTATATACAAACGATAAATATAAAACGATAAATATTTACAAACGATAAATATAAAACGATAGTATATACAAACGATAAATATAAAACGATAAATATATACAAACGATAAATATAAAACGATAATATATACAAACGATAAATATAAAACGATATATACAAACGATAAATATAAAACGATAATATACAAACGATAAATATAAAACGATAAGTATATACAAACGATAAATATAAAACGATAGTATATACAAACGATAAATATAAAACGATAAATATAAATATAAAACGATAAATATAAAACGATAAATATATACAAACGATAAATATAAAACGATAGTATATACAAACGATAAATATAAAACGATAGTATATACAAACGATAAATATAAAACGATAGTATATACAAACGATAAATATAAAACGATAATATATACAAACGATAAATATAAAACGATAAATATACAAACGATAAATATAAAACGATATATATACAAACGATAAATATAAAACGATAGTATATACAAACGAAATATAAAACGATAGTATATACAAACGATAAATATAAAACGATAAATATACAAACGATAAATATAAAACGATAGTATATACAAACGATAAATATAAAACGATAAATATATACAAACGATAAATATAAAACGATAGTATATACAAACGATAAATATATAGTATATACAAACGATAAATATAAAACGATAAATATGTACAAACGATAAATATAAAACGATAGTATATACAAACGATAAATATATACAAACGATAAATATAAAACGATACAAAATAATATAAAACGATAAATATAAAACGATAGTATATACAAACGATAAATATAAAACGATATATATACAAACGATAAATATAAAACGATAAATATACAAACGATAAATATAAAACGATAGTATATACAAACGATAAATATAAAACGATAAATATAAAACGATAAATATACAAACGATAAATATAAAACGATAATATATACAAACGATAAATATAAAACGATAAATATATACAAACGATAAATATAAAACGATAGTATATACAAACGATAAATATAAAACGATAGTATATACAAACGATAAATATAAAACGATAGTATATACAAACGATAAATATAAAACGATAGTATATACAAACGATAAATATAAAACGATAAATATAAAACGATAAATATGTACAAACGATAAATATAAAACGATAAATATATACAAACGATAAATATAAAACGATAGTATATACAAACGATAAATATAAAACGATAGTATATACAAACGATAAATATAAAACGATAAATATAACGATAGATATATATACAAACGATAAAATATAAAACGATAAATATGTACAAACGATAAATATACAAACGATAAATATAAAACGATAAATATATACAAACGATAAATATAAAACGATAGTATATACAAACGATAAATATAAAACGATAGTATATACAAACGATAAATATAAAACGATAATATATACAAACGATAAATATAAAACGATAAATATACAAACGATAAATATAAAACGATAAATATATACAAACGATAAATATATAAAAACGATAAATATAAAACGATAGTATATACAAACGATAAATATAAAACGATAGTATATACAAACGATAAATATAAAACGATAATATACAAAACGATAAATATATACAAACGATAAATATAAAACGATAATATATACAAACGATAAATATAAAACGATAAATATGTACAAACGATAAATAAAACGATAAATATAAAACGATAAATATGTACAAACGATAAATATAAAACGATAGTATATACAAACGATAAATATAAAACGATAAATATAAATATAAAACGATAAATATACAAACGATAAATATATACAAACGATAAATATAAAACGATAGTATATACAAACGATAAATATAAAACGATAAATATACAAACGATAAATATAAAACGATAGTATATACAAACGATAAATATAAAAATATATAAAACGATAAATATATACAAACGATAAATATAAAACGATAAATATACAAACGATAAATATAAAACGATAGTATATACAAACGATAAATATAAAACGATAGTATATACAAACGATAAATATAAAACGATAAATATACAAACGATAAATATTTACAAACGATAAATATTTACAAACGATAAATATGTACAAACGATAAATATAAAACGATAAATACGTACAAACGATAAATATAAAAACGATAAATATAAAACGATATATAAACGATAAATATAAAACGATAGTATATACAAACGATAAATATAAAAATAGTATATACAAACGATAAATATAAAACGATAAATATATACAAACGATAAATATAAAACGATAAATATATACAAACGATAAAAATATAAAACGATAAATATACAAACGATAAATATAAAACGATATATATACAAACGATAAATATAAAACGATAGTATATACAAACGATAAATATAAAACGATAGTATATACAAACGATAAATATAAAACGATAGTATATACAAACGATAAATATAAAACGATAAATATACAAACGATAAATATAAAACGATAAATATACAAACGATAAATATAAAACGATAAATATACAAACGATAAATATAAAACGATAAATATACAAACGATAAATATAAAACGATAGTATATACAAACGATAAATATAAAACGATAGTATATACAAACGATAAATATAAAACGATAAATATATACAAACGATAAATATAAAACGATAGTATATACAAACGATAAATATAAAACGATAGTATATACAAACGATAAATATAAAACGATAGTATATACAAACGATAAATATAAAACGATAGTATATACAAACGATAAATATAAAACGATAAATATAGTATATACAAACGATAAATATAAAACGATAGTATATACAAACGATAAATATAAAACGATAGTATATACAAACGATAAATATAAAACGATAAATATAAAACGATAGTATATACAAACGATAAATATAAAACGATAGTATATACAAACGATAAATATAAAACGATAGTATATACAAACGATAAATATAAAACGATAAATATTTACAAACGATAAATACGTACAGACGATAAATATTTACAAACGATAAATATAAAACGATAAATATGTACAAACGATAAATATAAAACGATATATACAAACGATAAATATAAAACGATAAATATACAAACGATAAATATAAAACGATAGTATATACAAACGATAAATATAAAACGATAAATATACAAACGATAAATATAAAACGATAAATATACAAACGATAAATATAAAACGATAAATATACAAACGATAAATATAAAACGATAAATATGTACAAACGATAAATATAAAACGATAGTATATACAAACGATAAATATAAAACGATAAATACAAACGATAAATATAAAACGATACAAAACGATAAATATAAAACGAAATATATAAAAACGATAAATATAAAACGATAGTATATACAAACGATAAATATAAAACGATAGTATATACAAACGATAAATATAAAACGATAAATATACAAACGATAAATATAAAACGATAAAATAAATATACAAACGATAAATATAAAACGATAATATACAAACGATAAAATAAATAGTATATACAAACGATAAATATAAAACGATAGTATATACAAACGATAAATATAAAACGATAAATATAAAACGATAAATATATACAAACGATAAATATAAAACGATAAATATATACAAACGATAAATATAAAACGATAAATATACAAACGATAAATATAAAACGATAGTATATACAAACGATAAATATAAAACGATAGTATATACAAACGATAAATATAAAACGATAGTATATACAAACGATAATATACAAACGATAAATATAAAACGATAAATATAAAAATAAAAGATAAATATACAAACGATAAATATAAAACGATAAATATATATAAAACGATAATATATAAAACGATAAATATAAAAATATAAAACGATAAATATAAAACGATATATACAAACGATAAATATAAAACGATAGTATATACAAACGATAAATAAAAACGATAGTATATACAAACGATAAATATAAAAAACGATAAATATAAAACGATAAATATAAAAAACGATAAATAAAAACGATAAATATGTACAAACGATAAATAGTATATACAAACGATAAATATAAAACGATAAATATGTACAAACGATAAATATAAAACGATAAATATACAAACGATAAATATAAAACGATAGTATATACAAACGATAAATAAAAAACGATAGTATATACAAACGATAAATATAAAACGATAAATATACAAACGATAAATATAAAACGATAAATATATACAAACGATAAAATAAAACGATAAATATGTACAAACGATAAATATAAAACGATAAATATACAAACGATAAATATAAAACGATAGTATATACAAACGATAAATATAAAACGATAGTATATACAAACGATAAATATAAAACGATAGTATATACAAACGATAAATATAAAACGATAAATACAAACGATAAATATAAAACGATAATATATAAAAACGATAAATATAAAACGATAGTATATACAAACGATAAATATAAAACGATAAAATATACAAACGATAAATATAAAACGATAAATATGTAAAACGATAAAATATACAAACGATAAATATAAAACGATAAATATGTACAAACGATAAATATAAAACGATAAATATATACAAACGATAAATATAAAACGATAAATATAAAACGATAGTATATACAAACGATAATATAAAACGATAAGTATATAAAACGATAAATATAAAACTATAGTATATACAAACGATAAATATAAAACGATAGTATATACAAACGATAAATATAAAACGATAGTATATACAAACGATAAATATAAAACGATAAATATGTACAAACGATAAATATAAAACGATAAATATGTACAAACGATAAATATAAAACGATAGTATATACAAACGATAAATATACAAAACGATATAAAAATATATACAAACGATAAATATAAAACGATAGTATATACAAACGATAAATATAAAACGATAGTATATACAAACGATAAAAAATATAAAACGATAAATATATACAAACGATAAATATAAAACGATAATATATACAAACGATAAATATAAAACGATAATATATACAAAACGATAAATATAAAACGATAAATATGTACAAACGATAAATATAAAACGATAAATATATACAAACGATAAATATAAAACGATAGTATATACAAACGATAAATATATGTACAAACGATAAATATATACAAACGATAAAATATATACAAACGATAAATATAAAACGATAGTATATACAAACGATAAATATAAAACGATAGTATATACAAACGATAAATATAAAACGATAAATATATACAAACGATAAATATAAAACGATAGTATATACAAACGATAGTATATACAAACGATAAATATAAAACGATAAATATATACAAACGATAAATATAAAACGATAGTATATACAAACGATAAATATAAAACGATAGTATATACAAACGATAAATATAAAACGATAAATATACAAACGATAAATATAAAACGATAATATATAAAACGATAAATATAAAACGATAGTATATACAAACGATAAATATAAAACGATAGTATATTCAAACGATAAATATACAAACGATAAATATAAAACGATAGTATATACAAACGATAAATATAAAACGATAGTATATACAAACGATAAATATAAAATGTACAAACGATAAATATATACAAACGATAAATATAAAACGATAGTATATACAAACGATAAATATAAAACGATAGTATATACAAACGATAAATATATACAAACGATAAATAATAAATATAAAACGATAATATATACAAACGATAAATATAAAACGATAGTATATACAAACGATAAATATAAAACGATAGTATATACAAACGATAAATATAAAACGATAGTATATACAAACGATAAATATAAAACGATAATATACAAACGATAAATATAAAACGATAAATATGTAAAACGATAAATATAAAACGATAAAATAAAACGATAAATATGTACAAACGATAAATATAAAACGATAAATATGTAAAACGATAAATATAAAACGATAGTATATACAAACGATAAAACGATAAATATAAAACGATAAATATATACAAACGATAAATATAAAACGATACAAAGTAAATATACAAACGATAAATATAAAACGATAGTATATACAAACGATAAATATAAAACGATAGTATATACAAACGATAAATATAAAACGATAGTATATACAAACGATAAATATAAAACGATAGTATATACAAACGATAAATATAAAACGATAAATATGTACAAACGATAAATATAAAACGATAAATATGTACAAACGATAAATATAAAACGATAGTATATACAAACGATAAATATAAAACGTATATACAAACGATAAATATAAAACGATAGTATACAAACGATAAATATAAAACGATAGTATATACAAACGATAAATATAAAACGATAAATATACAAACGATAAATATAAAACGATAAAAGTATAAATACAAACGATAAATATAAAACGATAGTATAAAACGATAAATATACAAACGATAAATATAAAACGATAGTATATACAAACGATAAATATAAAACGATAATATATATAAAACGATAAATATAAAACGATAAATATACAAATATGTACAAACGATAAATATAAAACGATAGTATATACAAACGATAAATATAAAACGATAAATATACAAACGATAAATATAAAACGATAAATATGTACAAACGATAAATATAAAACGATATATATACAAACGATAAATATAAAACGATAGTATATACAAACGATAAATATAGTATATACAAACGATAAATATAAAACGATAAATATACAAACGATAAATATAAAACGATAGTATATACAAACGATAAATATAAAACGATAGTATATACAAACGATAAATATAAAACGATAAATATGTACAAACGATAAATATAAAACGATAAATATACAAACGATAAATATATACAAACGATAAATATATACAAACGATAAATATATACAAACGATAAATATAAAACGATAAATATGTACAAACGATAAATATAAAACGATAGTATATACAAACGATAAATATAAAACGATAGTATATACAAACGATAAAATAAAATAAAACGATAAGTATATACAAACGATAAATATAAAACGATAAATATGTACAAACGATAAATATAAAACGATAGTATATACAAACGATAAATATAAAACGATAAATACAAACGATAAATATAAAACGATAAATATACAAACGATAAATATAAAACGATAAATATGTACAAACGATAAATATAAAACGATAGTATATACAAACGATAAATATAAAACGATAAATATGTACAAACGATAAATATAAAACGATAAATATACAAACGATAAAAAATATAAAACGATAGATAAATATACAAACGATAAATATAAAACGATAGTATATACAAACGATAAATATAAAACGATAAATATATACAAACGATAAATATAAAACGATAGTATATACAAACGATAAATATAAAACGATAGTATATACAAACGATAAATATAAAACGATAAATATGTACAAACGATAAATATAAAACGATAGTATATACAAACGATAAATATAAAACGATAGTATATACAAACGATAAATATAAAACGATAAATATAAAACGATAAATATAAAACGATAAATATACAAACGATAAATATAAAACGATAAGTATATACAAACGATAATATACAAACGAAAATATAAAACGATATGTACAAACGATAAATATAAAACGATAGTATATACAAACGATAAATATAAAAACGATAGTATATAAAACGATAAAACGAAGTATATACAAACGATAAATATAAAACGATAAATATGTACAAACGATATATATAAAACGATAAATATAAAACGATAAGTATATACAAACGATAAATATAAAACGATAGTATATACAAACGATAAATATAAAACGATAGTATATACAAACGATAAATATAAAACGATAGTATATACAAACTATAAATATAAAACGATAAATATAACAAACGATAAATATAAAACGATAAATATAAAACGATAAATATAAAACGATAGTATATACAAACGATAAATATAAAAAATAGTATATAAAACGATAAATATAAAACGATAGTATATACAAAATATAAAATGTACAAACGATAAATATAAAACGATATGTACATAAAACGATAAATATAAAAATATGTACAAACGATATAAAAACGATAGTATATACAAACGATAAATATAAAACGATAGTATATACAAACGATAAATATAAAACGATAATATATACAAACGATAATATATAAAACGATAGTATATACAAACGATAAATATAAAACGATAGTATATACAAACGATAAATATAAAACGATAATATATACAAACGATAAATATATAAATATAAAACGATAAATATGTACAAACGATAAATATAAAACGATAGTATATACAAACGATAAATATAAAACGATAGTATATACAAACGATAAATATAAAACAAACGATAAATATAAAACGATAAATATGTACAAACGATAAATATATATACAAACGATAAATATAAAACGATAGTATATACAAACGATAAATATAAAACGATAAATATACAAACGATAAATATAAAACGATAATAATACAAACGATAAATATAAAACGTTAAATATGTACAAACGATAAATATAAAACGATAGTATATACAAACGATAAATATAAAACGATAGTATATACAAACGATAAATATAAAACGATAGTATATACAAACGATAAATATAAAACGATAAATATGTACAAACGATAAAT
>BPLQ01005466.1:0-16855 GCA_021605075.1 Caerostris darwini
TCGTTAGGGAACCCAACATTCCCAGATCCACTGTGTCAAGAGTGTGCCGAGTATGAAATTTCAGGCATAACGTCCCACCATGGACAGCGCAGTGGTCGACCGCCTGCACTTAACGACCGAGACCGGCGACGTCTGCAAAGAGTCGTAAATTCTAACAGACAAGCAACACTGCGTCAAATAACCACAGAAATCAATGTGGGACGTACAAGGGACTTGTCTGTTAGAACTGTGCGGAGAAATTTGGCTTTCTTGGGCTATTCCAGCAGAAGACCGACTCGAGTGCCTTTACTGACAGAACGGCATCGCTTGCAGCGACTCTCGTGGGCACGTGAGCATATCGGTTGGTCCCTAGATGAATGGAAAACCGTGGCCTGGTCTGATGAGTCACGATTTCAGTTGGTAAGAGCTGATGGTAGGGTTCGAGTGTGGCGCAGACCCCACGAAGCCATGGACCCAAACTGTCAGCAAGGCACTGTTCAAGCTGGTGGTGGCTCCGTAATGGTGTGGGCTGTTTTTTCATGGCATGGACTTGGTCCTCTGGTGCGACTGGACCGAACATTGACTGGAAATGCTTATGTTCAGCTACTTGGAGATCACTTGCCGCCATTCATGGACTTCATGTACCCAAACAACGATGGGATTTTTATGGATGACAATGCGCCATGTCACCGGGCCACAACTGTTCGCGATTGGTTTGAAGAACATTCTGGACAATTCCAACGAATGATCTGGCCACCTAGATCGCCCGACATGAATCCCATCGAGCATTTATGGGACATCATCGAGAGGTCTGTTCGTGCCCAAAATCCTGCACCATCAACGCTTTCACAATTATGGACATCTATCGAGACAGCATGGCTCAATATTCCTGCAGAAGACTTCCAACGACTTGTTGAGTCCATGCCACGTCGAGTTGCTGCACTTCGCCGGGCGAAAGGAGGGCCGACACGATATTAAGAGGTATCCCATGACTTTTGTCACTTCAGTGTATGTTCGGTTCTAGATGCAATACTTCTGTTTATTTTATTTGCATTAATATTATTTTAATTAGCAAAAATCACATAATTATCATGTAACTAATAAATAAATGTTTATTTATCAGTTAGAACCTGATAGTAAAACATCATTCCATGTTATCCTTTTATTATTGCAAACACGTGCATATTTTTTCCATTCGCAACTCTAGATATTGCCACATATATAACGAAGGCTAAAGCAGTCTGATCTCAAATAAATCCCATCATTTTTAAGTGATTGGCCTTGTGCTTTGCTTAGAGATGTAGCATAAGAATATCTTACAGAGGAAAAGAAGTCTTTTGAATTCGAAAGGCGTATCGAATGTTATAAATGGTACCTGCGAATGAACGCTTCTTCTTTTCTAGCACAATCAATTTCTCCCAACCTCAAGCTGTAAAAGCCTTTACCCTTCCTAAATTAACCTCTAAAACCATTAAATTTTGAATAACTAGTGGAGAATTCTTTGAATTGCGCTGCAGTAACTTAAAGGAATTGGCAATATATTTTGGGGGTTGGCGTTATTTATTAAGTTGATTTCTTCGAGGGTACAGCAGTCTAGGATGAAATTGGAATATTTTTGTTTTAGAAAATGACAATGCAAATTTTTTATTTACTATACAAAATTTTAGGATTCAGAGGTTAATTTTATTTATTTTATGTCTGCTTTTTTTAAATTCCTTCTATTAGCTCACACACTAGAACTCACTTTTTATTCATCCACTCAAGTTTAAATACATTTTTTTTTAACTTGTAGTGGATGACACTGGATGTTAATACAGTTTCTTCAAACATTAATCCTTTCATTAAATTTAATCGATTAATTTTAGTTTTTTTTAGATTTAAGTTGCATATATCTACCAATAAATGGCGCCAGATAAACTTAAAAAAATGAATGAATATTATTTATAAAAGACTTTCTGCAGTATAGTGTGAAAAAAGTAGGAATTGACTTAAGAAATTTTTTTTTATATTACTTGTTTATGAATAGTACAACAGCGTGATAAATAATGTCAACCAAGAAAATTCGCCAACCACGAAAAGTCGCCAATTCGGTGTGAAACTGAATTGAGTGATTTCTTAAAGAATATTTAACCAATCTCAAAAAAAATTTTTCAGATGGTTTAGTATTAGAAGTATCTCTGCAAATTTTGATCTAAATTGTGGGCAATCGTAGGCGGACACACACTCAAATTTTGAGAAATATATATATAGGTAACTGACATTTAATAAATTATTAAAAATATTTTTCTGTTTTGGTATCATGTAAAATGAAAGTTAATCTTAGACCGTCCCCTTTTTTATGCACGAGCAAGTGTTCAGTAAAAAATCATCCGCCTCCTTACTTGAAATATTCATACACGTGTTTGTTTGCCCTCGGTCTTTTTAAATGTGAAAAACAGAGTCTTTTCTTTTATCTTAAGCCGCATCCACATTTCAATGCATGAGCTGAGAACATCAATCGTGAACTCCCTGTGGAAACTTTTCTGTGTGGTTTCCAAAAACAACTTCTTTTACCCTTACCAGTAAGCAGCCAATCATCTTCTAGATCAGGGGTCTCCAAACTACGGCCCGCGGATCAAATCCGGGCCTGCCAGTGTCATTTATCCGCCCCGTGACAGCGATTAGCTTATTGTTGCTGTAATAAGTTGGATATAAAAGCACACAATGATAATAACTCGGTTTTATTGACTTGCTAGGTAAAGTTTAATGACAAGCAAAATACGCAGAAAATTTAACTTAAGCATAACAACTAACAAATAATTGAAATGAATCCCACTAACATTATAAACTAGTGAACATCCCGCGGTTACCCTCTCTAGTTATGTTGGGGTAAAGAGTATAGCATATGTATACCCATGTCCATAAATTAAGGATAATTCAGAATCACACAGAAATTGAACTCTAAAATAAAAATTTCACCTGTAGAATTATCACACACATCTCGAAGAAGAATATGCAAATTACAGGTAACCACCAGATGGTGCGTATAGTACGTCACAATGACGAGAGTGTAAGAGAGGGGTATATAAGGAATGGTGGCAAAGAAGTAAAATTGTTCACAAGCGCTTTAAAAGCCTTTCAGTGCAATAACCGCATAGTTATGGCACAAAAGAAGCATTTGGATGATTTTTTACGTGGTAGTATTATCGGACGACTGGAATGTGGACGTACCCAGCTGGAAGTATCCGAGGAACTTGGAATCGCCCAGAGTGTCATCTCCAGGCTTTGGCAACGATTCCAAGATGATGGTAATGTGAGTAGATGTTACAGCACAGGTCGCCCCCGAGTTACAACGCCGAATGAGGACCGGTATTTAGCAGTTACTGCCAAAAGAAACAGACGGAGCACAGCATCAGACCTGTTTCGTCAGCTCTCTTCAGCTACCGGTACGACAGTTTCAAGGCAGACCGTGTACAGACGCTTAGGACACATTGGTCTATATGCTCGTATGCCTGTCAGATGTGTTTCACTTACCACAACTCACTGTCGCCTGCGATTAACCTGGAGTAGAGAGCATGCAGTGTGGATTAAATTTAACCAACAACTAAAAGGAAAGCTACCTGCAATAGATTTAAATCAAATAAATAATAAGGGTGAACTAGAAAAAGCAGCCTCAGACATAACAGCCGCATTACAAGAATCAGCAGAAATAGCATTCAAAAGAAAAAACCAAAAATATACAGCCAAACCAACACCATGGTGGAATGACAATATAAAAAAACAACGTTCACGAACAAGGGCAATGAGAAGACGAGCCCAATCACAAAAAGACAGGGATCAAAAAATATTCTGGAATTCCCAACATAAAAAGAAAAAGCAATTCTAAAAAAGCTAATAAATAAAGAAAAATCAATTTCGTGGAAAAAGTTCTGTAATGAAGCAAAATCCCCATACGGACAAACATACAAGGTCGCATTCAATAAATTCTTTCAGCCTCCAAACCTACACAGCACAGCAACCAACAACTCAAGCGAGGAAAACATCAAACACATTTCAACATCTCTCTTCCAAGACGACAACGAGCAAGAAGACAACTATCGACAAAAAGAAATTAGGACCATCTCAATCAGAATAAGACAAATCAACACCACCACTCAACAGTCTCAACCCTTCACGCAAGAAGAACTCAACCACATAGTCAAAACCATACCTAAAGACAAAGCTCCAGGACCAGATGGACTAGATAGCAGAATATTAACCCTATTCTACAAGCTAGACCCAACAAAGATGCTGCAACTCTATAACAAATGTATAATGATGGGCAGCTTTCCGACTTCTTTTAAATACGGAGAAGTAATCCTTTTCAATAAACCCAATAAAGACCCTACAATTCCCTCTTCATATCGTCCAATCACGCTTCTCCCAATACTTGGCAAGTGTTTCGAAAAACTAATACTAAACAGACTGCAATTTCACTACAACAGCAACAACCTAATTCATAAAAACCAATTTGGATTTAGAAGCGGCTTATCAACAGAGCATGCCCTCCATAATCTAGTGAAAAAGATTTATTCAAACAAAGCACGCAACTTCTACACCGTAATAATATCCATTGACATCAAGGGAGCATTTGACTCACTGTGGTGGCCTTCTATAATAAAGACCTTAAAAGAAGACAACTGCCCGCAAGACCTAATAAACATTATATGTGATTACCTAAAAAATAGAAAAATAGAATTCAACCATGGAAATAGAAAAATTATTCACGACCTACAAAAAGGCTGCCCACAGAGATCATGCCTTGGCCCATTCCTGTGGACATTAATAGCAAATCAAATTTTAAAAGAAACCTGGGAAGAAGATGTAAAATTACAAGCCTTCGCAGATGATTTCATATTTATTATAAGCGCCAACAATAGAAGGTCATTAGAAACAAAAACAACAACAGCTCTTAAAAAATTTCAATCCTGGGCAATAAAAGAAAAACTAAAGATCTCAGAGGACAAAACCCAAGCAATAGTATTTGGAAAAAAAAAAGGAGCAGTAAAAAAGAAAACCAATATTGAAATTTAGCAACCGGACCATTAAATGTAACTCAACACTCAAATATCTAGGAGTTCTATTAGATCAGAATCTAAGCTTCCTCCCTCACATCAACATCTTAAAAGCACCCTTCTAATCAAATCAAACAAATTAGCAACTATGTCAGGAAGAGGATGGGGTATTAACCCCAAATTCACCAGACTATGGTATAAATCAGTGGCAGAGAGGATAATATGCTATGCAGCATCAATATGGGCCGATAACCTTACAACAAGAAAAATTAATCATATCAACTCAATACAGAGGCAATTTGCATTAAAAATAACTAACGCCTATAGAACCTCTCCAACCTCAGCTTTATTAATACTAAGTGGTCTAGAGTCAACCTACTTAGTAGCAAAAGGAAGCAACATTCACACAAATCACAAGACTTAAAATTAATGCAACATTCCACCAACATACATATCTACAGAATGATTATCAAGAATCAATATCACAGTGGTGCGAACCTCCATGGGACAAACCATCAAAAATATTAAAAAATACAGAACAAATAAATAGTGATCTTCAAATATACACAGACGGATCAAAAATGGATAATAGGGTAGGCTCAGCTTTTGTAGCAATGGACAACGACATAGAAATCCACACATGGCAAGAGAGACTCCAAGGCAATAACTCAGTCTTCCAAGCAGAACTAAATGCATTATTGAACTCATTAACATGGATAAAAAACACAAAATATAAAAGAATCAACATCTTTACGGACAGCCTATCATCTATAATAGCCATCAACAGATTTTTCAATACAAATAGCCAGGTTCAAGATCTCAGAAACATACTAAACACAATCAACAACAAATCAATAAGCCTACTATGGATTAAAGCACACGCAGGTAACAAAGGTAATGAACGCGCCGACTCTCTAGCCAAAAGAAGCAGCAATGAGAAGTACACATCAATCGAAAATAAAAAAACCAACAAGCCTACTAAAACGAGAACTAAAAACCAACAGCCTCAAGATATGGCAAAAGAAGAATGGGACAATGGGATCACAGGAAGAAGAACTCATCACTTTCTCCCAACAGTGTCCACAAAAATGTCAACAAACACAAAATATAAATTACTTTGCTACGGGTCATGGTCCCTTTCCAGCATACCTATACAGGTTTAACATTAAAGATACGGAGAATTGCATTTGTGGCGAAATAGGCACACCGGATCATTATCTATTCTCTTGCTCTCTAACAGTCTCAAATCATGCACTACAACCAAACCCAGAAACATATGAAGCCTGGGCAAAAAAGCAGCAATCTCCAAAAAAATAAAAAAGAAAAAAATTATCAAGGTTATGGACTTTGTAACGCAAAATATAGACTATATCACACAATAAAAACCATAAAATTCATTTTTAATTTTCCTTTTATTATATATTAGATTTTTTTTAAGTAGTTTTAGTAGAGCGGTTGCTGGCGGAAAGCATGGAATACATGCTATTCACCATAAATCACTCAAAAAGGCCTAAAGCAAGAGTTCTTAGAACTCCTCACGATTGAGAACCGTTCTGGCGTGTTGATATACACCAGACAACTCTCAGCGGAACGGACCCAGTGATTATCACTGATTAGCAACAGTGAACTCAGCCAAAGGGCTGCTTGCGTTACCCAGAGTGGTTATTCAATCCTCCTTTCCGTAGTTGTGCAACCAACACTGAAATCCCGTTAATTCGGGAAGGCCAGTGGCACTCCTGCGGCGTCCAAGATCAGATTGATAATTTGATACTCAGCATGCCTAGGCGTTGTAAGGCCTGTATTGCATCGTCCGGGAGACATACTCCATATTAACCATCATACTAACCATGTTATACTGTTTTTTGTAAATAGGTTCTTTTTTGAAATTTGTTCCAGGGAGTAAAAATCGCAATTTTTATTAATTATGTCAAACATATAGCATCTTTTTTGCTCTTTACCTTTTGTTTAATAAATAGACTTTACAAATAGGTCAAATTTGTTTTGCTTCTATCTCTTTCTTTGCCTGAACTTCATTATCCTTAATTTATGGACATGAGTGCATGTATATATCCTGAATCAAACATATTTTGATCCTGAAAATCCCTCAGGAACGGAAAAGCTAAATTAACATGAATAAACGTGAATATCCACTTGTAAAAAAATACTAATGAGGTTTATGTAATTGGGATTTTTCACTGACAATAGTTTGTAGTTGTGGATCAATTTTACTTGTACTACCAATTATTAAAAGAGATTGTAGTAATTGACCAGCGAATTTAGCAAGCGCATGCTCGGCGACTGGTTTAGAAATTATAGATAATGGCAGAAAAATTAAAATGGTTTTGACCCTTGGTACTCACTGGAGTAAACAAAATGGCCCTAAGTCTGTAAAATGTGAAGACCCCTGTTCTAGAGGATTAGGAGCTTCCCGGTTAAGGGTAGAAAAAGCCGCTAATCACCAGGAAAATCATGAATCCTTTGATTCGCTGGCCAAAACCGAAGCCAACTGAAGCAGAAAACTTGTTTTCCCGAGATCAGGGAAACGTTTTTCACCTGCTTTGCGTTTTCCGACCATACTGAAACAAACTGGTTTGGAAAGAGTTCGTGACTGCCACTCACAGTTTACACACTCAAATGTAGACGCTGTTTTCACTGTAAAATTTATTTTGTTCTAATGCAGCTGGCAAAAACTTAGACAATTGACTTTAATACCTTAAGGCAATCGCTGCACCGACGTTACTCACTTTGCACTACCCAGGAGGTGCGTGTAGTTTGAAGATAAGCTATGGACGCGGAATAACAATACCTCCGTGGCACTCTACGATCATGTTAGAGCGGGACCTACGGTTTTAAAGTGGATTCCGAACCACTACAAACATCCATGGTACCGCTGGGACTCTAACTCGAAACCTGTGGTAGCGAGAGCCAAAGTGCTACCCACTCATCCATTCAGGCCCTTCACTATAAGAATTTGAGCTGTACGAATTACACCTTCAAATTCAGAAGGAATGACAGATTTAAAATTTCTTATAAAAATTGTCTTTTTATTCACTGAAATAGATCTAAAAGGAGGTTGTTAATTAAAAAACTCCTTGTTTTTTAAATAATCATAATAATGAAATAAAAATACACCGATGCACTGTATAACGATAAAAAAAAATCCAGTTTAATAATTATTTTGACAAATTAAAAAAAAAATTGTTCAAATATATAAGAACTGTGTCAAACGAAAATTCCCCCACCCCTCCCCAAATGATCCACTGCGCTCAATTTGGCACCATTGACATCGCATTAGAATCCTTATCTAAGTGACAAGAAGCACTGTTCGGGTGTGACACTGTTCAGTGTGGGAGCACTTGAGTTCGGGTGTCGCTGAGAGCGCGGGGGTGGCCCTCTGCAGAAGTCCTCCGGGGCCGCGGGTTCAAGTGGGCCCTCGCGTGGCTCTGAGTGGCTTTCTTTTAATAGCTTGCTTATCTCTGCAGTCCACCCGGAAAGCCCTTCAGGAAAGACCTTCGCTAACAAGTGGCTGGCGTGTCTGGGAAAAAGAGGAGATTCTCATTAGTGCGTGTTTTCATTGGCATCTACTATGTGGTGCTTGAGAGTTAAAAAAGCATAGAATTATTGTTTATCAATTTGTATCATTTTAATCTCCGACCACCTCTGAGTGATATTACACAAATTTGCATCAGAGAAACTCTGAGTGAAATTACAGAAATTTGCATCATTATAACCTCAGACAATGAGTGATATTATACAGATTTGCATCATTATAACCTCAGACTGATCTGATCTCGGTGATATTACTCAAATTTGAAGCATTACAACCTAAGACTGATCTGATCTGAGTGATATTACACAAATATGAAAGTGATATTACACAAATATGAAAGTGATATTACACAAATATATGATGTTATAATGCATCATTATAACTGAGGTTATAATGATGCATTATAACCTCAACTTGAGTTATATATTACACACATTTGCATCATTATAACCTCAGATAATGAGTGATATTACACAAATTTGCATCTTGCGATTCAAAGGAATTACCTAAACTACAGGTAGAAACTCGGTGGTTCTCATGTATCACTTATGTAAACTATAAACAGCCCACGGCCGGGTGATATGGGGAGGACAGGGGCTTCCGGGAGAATTTTTAATGGTAATTGTCTTCCATTTGTATGTTGCATGGGAGAAAACCCTGGCGAAAAACACGTTTAGAATTCAAAAGTTTATCAAAATACTCCTTTAATTTTTAACTAATAAGTATATACAAGATTAATATCAATAAATGCAATATAATCGGTGACACATAATAGAGTTATAACAAATTACAATCAGTGGTACAAAAAAATAAACATAATATTCTAATTTTTTTCTTTTTTTTTTCAGTTACAACTGTTTGATGTGTGTATTTTTTGCAATGAAACAAACATATCTGACACTAAGCTCGCTCCGTTTATTTTACATTTCTGCATTGTAAATGATCTTCATGCAGAGCTGATGCATTCTTCAAGGTCATCGAGGTTTTTTGGTATTGTTGGGTTTTGAACAAGACTTAATATAAACTCAACAAAAGAAATCACACTGCATAAAAATAGTGCTATATGAACAAGGGTAAATCATTGTCACCTGCAATCCAGCATTTTGAAAGCTTCTCGTTTTAGGGAGAAAAAAAACCCATTCCAAGCCAAATGAGTTGAAGTTCCATCTTGCTGAAACACAAAATTTTTACTGTCATTTCGCAACTATGGATAGATAGATACTTATGTACAGATATTTCCTCCGGACACAATGCGTATGTACAGATATTTCCTCCGGACACAATGCGTATGTACAGATATTTCCAACGTTTTTTCCAATCCTCAATGCCTGCTAAAAAGTCATTAGCCGGATTGGCATTCAAAGCACGCGCCGATTCACGATGAATCTCTTCAAAACGGTATTCCCGGAGTGGTCTTTTGAGTTTAGGGAATAGCCAGAAGTCTCACGGGGGGAATACGGTGGTTGTGGAACGATATCGGCTTCATTTTTTTCGAAAAAGTCACGAAGACTCAATGGGGTGTGAGCTGGCGCATTATCGGGATACAAAAACCAAGAGTTGTCTTTCTATAAATGTGGTCTCTTTTTGCGTATAGCTTCACGCAAACGACGCATAACAGTCAAATAATATTCCTTGTTGTCAGTTTGACCCGGCGGAAGGACTTCATAATGCACCACACCACTGTATTCGAAGAAGACAGTCAACATGACCTTGATGTTTGAGCGACTTTGGCGTGCTCTTTTCGGTCTTGCTTCACCTTTGTCACGATATTCTCTAGATTGATCAGTTGTTTTCCACGTCGTAAGCATAAATCCAAGTCTCATCTCCAATTATGATGCATTTCAACTTGTCCTGATAGCCAGAAAGCATTGTTTCACACTTCATGATGCAATGATGTTTTTCCAAAAAATGCGGTGTTTTCGGTACCGCATTTGACGCGTTTGAGGCCCAAAACATCTTTTAAAAAGGAATTGGCCAATCCTTTTGAAATTCCACCATCATCAGCAATGTCTCTAATTGTAAATAGACGGTTTGCAAGCATGAAATTTTTAATTTTTTGGACGCGAGCTTCGTCGGTTGAGGTGGATGATCGACCAGACGGCTCTTCGTCTTCAACGCGTTCTCTGCCTTCTTTTAACTGTTTATACCAGTTGTATACATTTCTTTCCGATATAGGAATGCTCACCGAACGCCTTCTGCAACATTCTATACGTTTCCGCAAACAAAATTGAATGCAAGTTCTTTGCTCAATTAATTCAGACATTTCATAAATTGCCGGAATCGGTTTTAGCATCTCACAAAGTCATGCGTAACTGAAACACTCATGAATATTTTGACGTGAAATTTCCCACAGATGTTAAGGACATTGCCAACAATCTAGAAAGGAAAAAAAATTGAAATTCCATAAGTACCAGGAATTTTAAATTTAAAATTGATCTTACATTTTGGACACCGTAGTACATTTGTTTTTCCAAAATAGTGATTACAGCATAGGCCACCAGTGGAATAAAACCAGGAAAACTGTCCTCTCTTTGCTCATTAATTGGATTTACCATGGAAGATGTAAAATTGTAACTTATTCACCACCATTGGCGATTGGAAAGTAAAACAAGTAATATACAAAAATTTATTTTAAAATCAATTCCTGCTTTTTTTCACTCTATTGCAGAAAGTCCTTTACAAATAAAGTTGAAATTTTCCTCTTACATCTGGCGCCATCTATTGGTAGATACGTGCAACTGAAATCTAAAAAAAACTTAAATTAATTAATTGAATTGAATTAATGAATTAATATTTGAAAAAACTGTATTAACATCCAGTGTCATCCCCTTCAAGTTCAGAAAAACGTATTTGAACTTGAGTGGAGGAATAAAAAGTATTTTATGAACGATTGAAAATTTGAACAAGATATACATAGGGAGAGTGTGAGCTAATAGAAGCAATTGAATAATTTCTAATTCTTTTCTTTTAAAAACTTATCACCCGGATGTGGAAAGTATCTTTACATTGACAAAGTTTCCTTCTGAAGGAGGTTTTAAATTTGTTTCAACTATTAATCATTTTAATGTTGACCGACGGTTACATTTCCTTGAATTACTTGCGGTATTTACAGAAGCGCTTAATAATTATCGCCATTAATTTTTTCCTCGTTTTTTTCTCTCTGGTGCAAAGAAGAGCCAGTTAAGTGTTTCTCGAAATACGAGAAGTTTTTTTTTTCTTTTCCGAGTGACCCCGACGCTACCGTCGTTATTCACAGTTGTCAAAGGCAATTGCGCGGAACGTTACTCGAAACCTCGCGTAACGACTCGTTCACTTGTTGAATCGGTTTTTACAAAACCTGTTTCTGTTGAGGCAATTAATTGTGAAAATATCAAATGATGAGGTTTTATTTTTATCATTCACCACAACATTAAATGCCATGTCTTTAATAGTGTGGTAATGGAATCTTTAATTTAATGGAATCTTTGTGTGGTGTGGCACAGTGTGGTGAGAAGACTGTTTGGTTTGTGGACATTTCCTTTTACATCATCTTTTGTTGGTTAAGGTTAGGGTGTGACGCGTAGTGAAAGAGTATTTTATACTACTGTGCCCAAAAAGTAAGACCAATTTTTTTTTCAAAAACTCTTAATTTATTCTTCCAAATTTATTTCATCGCCTTCAAAGTAATCCCCTCCGGACACAATGCACTTAGGCCAACTTTTTTCCAATCCTCAATGCATGCTAAAAAGTCATCGGCAGGGATGGTCTTCAAAGCACGCGCCGATTCATGTTGAATCTCTTCAATCGACTCAAAACGGTGTCACCAGAGTGGTCTTCTGAATTTAGGGAACAGCCAGAAGTCGCACGGTGTGAATACGGTGGTTGTGGAACGATATGGGTTCCATTTTTGGCGAAAAACTCACGAAGAATCAATGCAGTGTGAGCTGGCGCGTTCAGTGTTTTCGGTACCAATCGATATTTGACGAGTTTGAGGTCCAAAATGGAATGGACCGATCCTTTTGAAATTCCAACATCATCAGCAGGGACTGTAATTGTAAATTGACGGTTTGCAAGCATCAAATCTTTAATTTTCTGGATGTGAATTTCGTCGGTTGATGTTGAGGGTCGACCAGAGGGCTCTTCGTCTTCAACGCGTTCTCTGCCTACTTTGAACTGTTTATACCACTTCTAAGCATTTCTTTCCTATATAGGAATGCTCACGGAATGACTTCTGCAACATTCTATACGTTTCCGCAAACAAAATTTAATGCCAGTTCTTTGCTCAGTGGATTCAGATATTTCAAAAATCGCCGGAATCAGTTTTAGCGTCTCCCAAAGCCAAGCGTAACTCAAACACTAATGAATATTTTGACGTCAAATTTCACACAGATGTCAGAGATAGTGCGAGCAACCTAACAAAGAAACAAAATGAAATTCCATAAGCCCCAGGAATTTTAAATTGAAAATTGGTCTTACTTTTTGGACACAGTAGTAAATATCATATCTTTAATAATGTGGTAATGGAATCTCTAATTTAATGTGATCTTTGTTATACACTTTCGCTATTGGGACCAGAGTGGTGAAAGGACTTTTTTGGTTTGTGGACATTTCCTGTTACATCATGATTTGTTGATTAAGGTTAGGATGTGGCGCCTAGTGAAAAAGTATTTTATCCATCCATAAAATTTTTACGATCATTATGGAATATATTAATTTTATTCGAAGTTTATGAAATTTTGGAACAAATGTAGCGACATTTTTTCATATTACAGATAATATTTGCCGGCCAATTAATGCATTAAATTTCAGTGCATATCTTCAAATGCTAAACGCCTTGTATTCATAAAGCATTTCGGGTAGTTGTTCCAAAATATTGCACTAATAAATATTTTTACTTCCCGATGTTCGTAAAATTCAGTTCTACTGTGCATCATTGCCAAAAAAAACAGTGCTGTTTCTGCCTTTCGTCTAGCTACGAGACATGACTGTTTATGTGCACACATTCACATGTTACAATGGCGCGGAGATGAATGCAGAACATTTCCTCGTTTGCTCAGCGCTCTCTGAAATCAGTGTGTTTTCCAAATGCTAGGAGGTGAGCGACCCTCTGAATTGTTCGAAAGGTGATCCTGTTTTAAAGGTGTTAACTTCAATCTGTCCTAAATATTATCTATTCGATTTCTTTTTGTATATTTTTCTGTTTTTTTTTTTTTTTCTTTTTCTTTGTGTGATCTATTGTATTTTTATGGTTTTCTGGATCTGTGCAAGGCATAAAGATAACGGTCTCTGCATTGCCAGTTGCATTAGAAATAAAAGAAACTTCCTGATATTCTAACTCACATTAATAAATATAAATAATAATATTTCACTTGTAAAATTTTTTTCTAAATCCTGCCTAACTTTTTTTTTGAATCACCACAAGATATCATGGTGTAGAAAATAAAATATTATGAGCTACGAAGTTAGTAAATAATTGTAGTTAGATTGTAAGTTACCTGAAAGAAATTTTTTGTTTTAATTTTGTAGGTCTATATTTATTTTATGTTTAAGAATTTCATGTGCATTATACCCGTAATTGTTTCATTAATACACTCATGCCCATAAATTAAGGATAAGGAAGTTCAGGCAAAGAAAGAGACAGAAGAAAAACAAATTTGACTTATTTGAAAAGTCTATTTATTAAACAAAAGGTAAAGAGCAAAAAAGATGCTATATGTTTGACATAATTAATAAAAATTGCGATTTTTACTCCCTGGAGCAAATTTCAAAAAAGAACCTTTTTACAAAAAACGGTATAACATGGCTAGTATGATGGTTAATATGGAGTATGTCTCCCGGACGATGCAATACAGGCCTTACAACGCCTAGGCATGCTGAGTATCAAATTATCAATCTGATCTTGGGGAATATTACACCACTCATCAAGCAATGCCCTCCGAAGTTCCGGTTGACAGGTGGGAGGGGGTTGACGGGCTGCAATTCGATTTAATTTATTTTAGAGTTCAATTTCTGTGTGATTCTGAATTATCCTTAATTTATGGACATGAGTGTACTTGCTGTAAAATTTATATGAAAATAAATCTTGAACTAAAATATCCTGCTTAAAAAAGGGTAAAAGGATATCGAGGTTTATGATAGATATTTATTATAAATTAAGAGTTTTGATGGCTGGTACATTATACACAGTAACAGTGTGCTATATAAACATATAGTCACACATAGATGATATAAATGGTATCACACATAGATGAAAGAAAAGTATTTTAATGAGTATTTTCGTACAAAACAATAATGTGTAAATCTTTAACAGAACATCCATTTTAATAGAACATATGGTTCCTTTGAACGATCAGTAACGCCGAACACCTATTAGACATGGAATCTATCATATTATTTAATGAAGGACAAAGGTATTCCATCCTTCTTCTTTGGAGATATTAATTCCATGCTGTAATAGCAGAATGCGGATGCAGTATGATACAGCCCTCGTGTTAGCTAATTGGCTAGCGCTCTGTCCTTTGGTACCACAGCCTTCAGATTCGAATCCTGGCTGTGGCAACATGGATGTTTGTTAGCGGCTAGGAATCCACGTTAAATTGCAGCTCCCGGTCTAATCAGCCTAAAGTGTGCGCAAAATGATCGTAGAGCAACAAAATCAAACAAAACCTATGCGATTGAGTGCGGTATGTTGCAATAAATTAAATTAAACATGGCCCGACTCGTGGCTCAATGGTAACATGCGAGCATGATGAGCATTTGGGCTGAGGTTCAATCAGCTGGCGGCTTTGTTATAGATACTGTTTCAAAAAACGAAGGTACTTAATGGCGTTTAGGATGTTCAGTATCTTGCCTCGTTAATCAGACTAACTGGTCGGTGTTTTCCGGGTTTTCTCATATACGATTCACCAAATGTCGTGGTAGTTCCCCTAAAATCCTCCCGGAAGATACCGCTCTCTTTCTTCAGCGACACGGAGCCAAGTCGGACTTCTGCCTACTGGTGCTAAATCACTTTTTTTTTCTAAGGCAACTGGCAATACAGAGACAGTTAATCTTTATGCCATAAGCAAGGGCTGCACAGACGTTACTCATTTAACACAACCCAGGGGGCACGTGTAGCTTGAAGATAGACTATGAACGCGAATTTTGAGCAGCGCATTTTGCTAAAATAAAAAAAAATTTACTTATTTCTTGTTTGTTTTACGAAAAATAAGTTGTTGTAGCCATCCTTTCTCTGACATACTGGCAGCGGCCGGGCGATCGTAAGTTGCAGAAAAAGTTTATTTTCAGCAACTTTTAACTAAACCTAGCCTTTTTGATGCAAATGTAAGCAAAAATGTTTAATATTAATAATATTAGTTTTATTTGGGATTACCAATGATATAATAAATTATTTTCTAACACATTGCAATTTAATTAATGGGAATAACATCAGCGTGTGTGAAAATTTTTATTACTAAAATTTCTGTTCTTTATAATGCATTTTATTAGTTAATGTACTCATAGAGAAACTCATATATTATCACTATTTAGTTAAAATACATGTATTACTATATATATTTTTGATCATTTTCTTAATATAACTGAATTATTTTGATTTTGTTTAACGACCAATAGCCCCATGGTGGGTCAAAGCCGTCTGCTTACTGGTAGATTTCAAGATAGGAGATGTTTTTCTTTTACGGGATAACAACCTACCCCTTAAAAAGAAAAACATCTCCTGTCTCGAAATCTACCAGTATAGGTCGTATTAGATCGGTATATAGATCGGTCATATTAGATCGGGACTTACGGTTTACAGTGGATTCCATACCACTACAATATCACCACCGAGACCCGAACCCGGAAACCTATAGCACCGAGCACCAGAGCGCTAGTCACTGGGCCATCAGGTCCTGAGAGAAGAGTTCATAGCCTTAATTTTGCCAGTAAGAGTGGTCCAAAACCTATTCGTCTTACTGATAAAAATAATCCATTGAGCCTAAGAGATTAAGAACTCCTATACCAGAGAGAAAAGGAAATAATGTCTTCTCTGCACTCTTTTCATTAGAGAAAAGTATGACAACTCTAATTGGGCAACCCAGTTACAAATATGAAACCTTCTACTCAGGCCTGGATTTAGATGAAAGAGGCCCTAGGCTATTCCCCCTCATGAGCCCCTTTCACCTCCCATTTTTAAGTTTGTAAATTACGTGAAAGATAATAAAATACACCATTACTGTGATATATATCTCAATATGTTAAACGAAACACGTTGTGATTGGTACTAACCTTTATAAAAATGTGGCACAAAAAGAAAAAGTCGAGTACGCTTATT
>BPLQ01005467.1:0-11225 GCA_021605075.1 Caerostris darwini
AATCTCCTTCGTTTAAAGTAGAACTTCATAAAAACATCTGAAATTAATGTACTTTTAGCAGAAATAACTGAATTACATCTCTGTGAACTTCGTTAAAATGGAGGCCCACATCTCTCTATTAAACAGCAACAAGAACTTAATGCCCTTCTAATAAAGTACAGAAAAAAATTTTCAACTAGGAGGGGAGAACCTACTCTTTTCATTGGACACAAGATTAATACAGGTGATAATTTATCTTTAGCGGTGTCACCCTACACGATTAAGCCTGCAAAAAAAGCAATCTTAAGACAAGAAATAGTCAAGCTTCTCTGAAAAAGAGACAAGTCATCAGAACTTTCTGCAATTTTTTTAAACATACAGATCAAGAACTTCATGATGCTTCAAAAACTACTTCAAAGTCAAGTTTTCTTGCCCAGACATCAAAAAAGCCAAAAGCTAAACTTTCTACTACAGGAATACAATGTTTTTCATTTCTGGCTCCTTACCGAGACGTCGATGTAGCCAGAGGAGAAAAATGTAACAGCTCCTTACGTATAAGTGGCAAGAGCTATTACAGTGTACTACAGTGCTTTCTATAAATAGAACGAGATTTCTAAGTTATGGCTAAGAACTCTGTGGTGAGGTTGAATGAAACACCTTTCTTTTTTTTTCTGTCCTTATATAACTTAAATTTCAATAAATAATTGTCGAATAACTTGGGTCGTCATAATTAAACCTATTTCCTCCCTTCACATATTTTATAATTCATTTTTTTTTTTTTTTGTAACTTTATTTATTATTTAAAGAGTTGTTTTTTTTTTAAATATTCCCAAGAATATGTCTAATAGTATGATTTTAATTTTAGAAAAAAATTATTTTGACTGGTGCAAGAATTAATTAGATTGCGAGACATACTTCATTAAGTGAAAATTTCATTTAAAATTGGATATCAATTTTTGAACCCCTATATCTTCAAAATCTTTTATCAATTCGCCACAAAAAAAATTATCATTTACTAATTGTATCATGCTAAATAGATTGCGTTCAAAATATCAGGTTGCGTAATGGAAACATATCAAGTTACAGCTTAATTAATCATGTTAATTAACTTTTTAATCAATTACACTGCACTATAATTTAGTTCCTTTCGAGCCATTTCCAACTATCCAATTTTGGGAAAATCTAATTATAATTATAAAAGATTATAATAAATACGGCTTTATAACACGAACGTTACGTTTTTTATACGTACGTATACGGTTTGTTATAATACAATTTTTTTTTTTGCCGATTTTACGAAAAATAAATGGATAAAGTTGAAGATTTCCAGAATTTGTTTTGGAAACTAATAATATTATATTCTTGAATATAAATACTAACAGATTTTAAAGTATTGAGAATTCTCGGATAAGAATGATTGTCTTATTGAGTTAGTTAAAGCCAGTTAATTGAAATCTCAAACCTATAAATCTGAACAGATAAATTTTCTTCATAAAATATAACAAAAACTAACAATGTTTAATTTTTTGTAACCGGGCAACATTAAGATCATATCTATTTCTAGACAATAATAGAAAAATACCACATTTCTTAAAAACAAAATGATATTTATACATAAGAATCCATTGATAAATAAAACCAATTTTAGCAATTTTTTTTTCCTTGACAGATCCCCTTTTTTTATTTAAATATTTTCTTTTCCAAAATTTAACGTGACCCATATCAGATCCCAGGCACATCCATAACCATTTTTTCTACCCTTTTCACAACTTAATGACCGAGTAAATTAGATTTGCACACACTCACTCAACTCTTCCACGAAATCGGTTTAGGGAAAAAAAAAACGTTTAGAAAACAACAAAAAATATATATAGGGATGAGTATTGAGGGACTTTCATACCTGTCAGTTTTTACAGGACCCATGAATCAAATTAATGCCTCTCGTTGAAACACTGTTAAAAAAGAAGATCTTCTCTTCTACCTGGGCAAGCGCAAACGACCGAAGTTTGGAAGTCTAAAGATGAGGTAGAGGTCACCAGGGATTAAGAAGAAAAAAAAGAAGGACGTATCTCTCAATCATTAAACTTTCCAGACATATTTTAAGTGTGGATGGCTCTAATTTTGGGGAAAATATGAATAGGACTTTAACCGATTTGGGTTATGTTGTGCAAAAAGTTTTTAGGATCGGTTTAGCATGAATGTGTGTTTTTGTAAAAGGCGAGTTTAAAATTTTTTATTACAATACATGCCCTGTAATATTATTATACGTTACTTTACACTCTTGTAAAGTAACGTATCATAATATTACAACCTCCTCACCCTGTAAAGTATGACGTAACTGATTACTAGTTAAAAAGCTGAGAGTGGAAAAAGAATAATAATAATAAAAAATAAAAATCTTTCAATAACTTTTTTGTTCTAATACAGCTGGCAAACACTTAGACCATTGTCTTTGATGACTTAAGGCAAGCGCTGCACTGACGTTACTCAATTAGCACTACCCAGGAGGTGCGTGTAGCTTGAAGATAAGCAAGCAACGGGATTTTATTTGGTTTGTCGTTCTACGGTCATCTTGTGCACACTTTAGGCTAAACAGACCGGGACCTGTAGTTTAATGTCGATTCCGAACGACCAACAAACATCCATGCCACCGCCAGTATTCGAACCTGAAGCGTTCGGCACCAACGGCCAGAGCACTAGCCAGTTGGCGCTCAAGCCGCACTACAACCACGGAGTTACAATACCCCTGCAACACTCTACGATCATCTTAAACAGGGGTCTACGGTTTAAAGTGGATTTCGAACCACTAGAAAAATCCATGGCGCCGCCAGGAATCGAACCCGAAACCTGTGGTACCGAGAGCTAGCCACTCTGCCATCAAGCCCCAAAACTAACAAGGCTTCATTTTTTGTAACAGGGCAACACCAAGAACGCATCTGTTTGGAGACAATAAAAGTAAAATGCAACTTTACTGAAAACTTTACAACTACAACTTTACTACTTACTTTACTGACTTTCTGTACTACAACTTACTTTACATTATATATTTATACCTAAGAATCCATTGATAAATGAAACCTATTTCAACATTTTTTTAGGTTGATCCCCTTTTTTATTTAAATATTTTCTATTCGAAAATTTAACGTGACCCATATCAGTTCCCAAGCACATCCATAATCTCCTTTTCTACCCTTTTCACAACTTAATGACCGAGTCAATTAGATTTGCACACAGTCACTTAACTCTTCCAGGAAATCGGTTTGGAAGAAAAAAAAATGTTTAGAAAACAACAACAAAAAATATATATATAGGGATGAGTATCGGGGGACTTCCATACCTGTCAGTTTTCACAGGCACATACATCAAATTAACGCATCTCGATGCAACACTGTTAAAAAGAAGATCTTCTCTTCTACCTGGGCAAGCGCAAACGACCCAAGTTCTGAAGTCTAGAGATGAGGTAGAGGCCACCAGGGATTAAGAAGAAAAAAAGAAAGTTGTATCTCTCAATCATTAAACTTTCCAGACATATTTGAAGTGTGGATGGCTCTAATTTTGGGGAAAATATGAATAGGACTTGAACCGATTTGGGTTATGTAGTGTGAAAATGGTTTAGGATCGGTTTAGCATGAATACTGTGTTTGTGTAAAAGGCGAGTTTAGTTTTTATTACAATACATGTCCTGTAATATTATTATGCATTACTTTACTCCGCATTTTAAAACTGTATCCAAAATTATGTAAATACTGAAATTGAAAGGGAAAAAATTATAATAATAATAATAATAAACGAAAAAACTTTCAATTACAGGAACACATTAAATTATAATGGATCAAAGAAAAATAAGTTGTTGTCCTATATAATAAAATATAATACAATAAAAATATAAACTATATTTGTTTGTTCTAATGCAACTGGCAAACACTTAGACAGTTGTCTTGAATGCCTTAAGGCAAGCGCTACACAGCCGTTACTCACGTAGCACTACCCAGGAGGTGCATGTAGCTCGAAAATAAGCTACGCATGCTGAGTAACAATACCCCCGCAACGCTCTACGATCATGTTAACCCGGGACCTACGGTTTAAAGTGGATTCCGAACCACTACAAACAGCCATTGCACCGCTGGGACTCGAAACCGAACCCTGTGGTACTGAGCGCTACTCACTCGGCCATCAGCCCCAATTAGTACCAAAACTAATAATGCTTAATTTTTTGTAACAGGGCAACACCAGGATCGTATCTATTTGTAGACAATAAAAGTAAACTGTAACTTTACTTAAAATGATATTTATACATAAGAATCCATTGATAAATAAAACCTATTTCAGCAATTTTTTTCTAGACAGATCCCCTTTTTTTATTTAAATATTTATTATTATATATTTTTTTTAATTTAACGTGACCCATATCCGTTCCCAAACACATCCATAATCTCTTTTTTCACCCTTTTCATAACTTAATGAGCGAGTAAATTAGATTTGCACACACTCACTTAACTCTTCCAGGAAATCGGTTTGGAAGAAAAAAAATGTTTAGAGAAAAACAAAAAAATACATAGGAATGAGTATCGGGGGAATTTCCTACCTGTCGCTTTTTACAGGCCCATGAATCAAATTAATGCATCTCGTCGTAACACTGTTAAAAACAAGATCTTCTCTTCTACCTGGGCGAGCGCAAACGACCCAAGTTTTGAAGTCTAGAGATGAGGTTGAGGTCACCAGGGATTAAGAAGAAAAAAAAGAAGGACGTATCTCTCAATCATTAAACTTTCCAGACATATTGAAGTTTAGATGGCTCTAATTTTGGGGAAAATATGAAGAGGACTTTAACCGATTTGGATTATGTAGTGTACAAAATGGTTTAAGATCGGTTTAACATGAAGTAGTGTGTTTATGTAAAAGAAGAGTTTAAAAATTGTTATTACAAAACATGTCCTGTATTATTATGATACGTTATTTTATCTCACGGATCACCCTGTAAAGTATGTAACTAGTTGTTAGTTAAAAAGCTGAATGTGGAAAATAATAATAATAATAATAAAAACTAAAAATCTTTCAATTATTTTGTTTTTGTTTTAATGCAGCTGGGAAACACTTAGACAATTGTCTTTGATGGCTTAAGACAGGCGATGCACCGACGCTATTCACATACCACTACCCAGGAGGGGCGTGTAGCTTGAAGATAAGCTACGGAGACGGAGTAACAATACCTCCTCCACGCTCTACGATTCTGTTAGACAGGGACCTACGGTTTAACGTGGATTCCGAACCACTACAAACATCCATGTATTGTAAAAATGGTTTAGGTTAGGTTTAACAGGAAACAGTGTGTTTATGTAAAAGGAAAGAGTTTAAAAAATTGTATTACAATACATGTCCAGTAATATTATTATTCTTTACTTTACGCCGCATCTTAACCCTGTATCCAGGATTATGTAACTCCTTTCCAGTCAAAAAGGTGGAAATTGAAAAATTATAATAATACTGATAATAATAATAATAAATGAAATAAACTTTCAATTATAGTACAAAGAATTATAATGCATAAAAGAAAAATTGGCTATTGTTCTATGTTATAAAATATAATGCAATAAAAATATAAAAAATAATAAAGTATAATATAATAAAAAAAATCTATGGAATATATTACTGTAACTAAAATAAGCATGGGTTTAACGATAAGCATACAATACAGATTGAATAAATAATGCGAGAAATTAATTTAATGATCATTTCAGTGTTAATATATATATATATATACACTGAAGTGACAAAAGTCATGGGATAGCAATATGAAAATTTTCAGATGGCAGTAGCATCGCGTAGAACAGGTATAAATGCGCAGTGCTTTCGCAGAGCTTTCATTTCTGTTCAAGTTATTCATTTGAAGAGGTTTTGACGTGATGATGACCGCACGACAGGAATTAATAGACTTTGAACGCGGAATGTTAGTTGGAGCTAGACGCATGGGTCATGCCATTTCGGAAATCGTTAGGGAATTCAACATTCCCAGATCCACTGTGTCAAGAGTGTGCCGAGAGTATGAAATTTCAGGCATAACATCCCACCATGGACAGCGCAGTGGTCGCCCGCCTGCACTTAACGACCGAGACCGGCGACGTCTGCAAAGAGTCGTAAATTCTAACACACAAGCAACACTGCGTCAAATAACCGCAGAAATCAATGTGGGACGTACAAGGGACTTGTCTGTTAGAACTGTGCGGAGAAATTTGGCTTTCTTGGGCTATTCCAGCAGAAGACCGACTCGAGTGCCTTTACTGACAGAACGACATCGCTTGCAGCGACTCTCGTGGGCACGTGAGCATATCGGTTGGTCCCTAGAAGAATGGAAAACCGTGGCCTGGTCCGATGAGTCACGATTTCAGTTGGTAAGAGCTGATGGTAGGGTTGGAGTGTGGCGCAGACCCCACGAAGCCATGGACCCAAACTGTCAGCAAGGCACTGTTCAAGCTGGTGGTGGCTCCGTAATGGTGTGGGCTGTATTTTCATGGCATAGACTTGGTCCTCTGGTGCGACTGGACTGAACATTGACTGGAAATGCTTATGTTCAGCTACTTGGAGATCACTTGCAGCCATTCATGAACTTCATGTACCCAAACAACGATGGGATTTTTATGGATGACAATGCGCCATGTCACCGGGTCACAACTTTTCGCGATTGGTTTGAAGAACATTCTGGACAATTCCAACGAATGATCTGGCCACCTAGATCGCCCGACATGAACCCCATCGAGCATTTATGGGACATCATCGAGAGGTCTGTTCGTGCCCAAAATCCTGCACCATCAACGCTTTCACAATTATGGACGTCTATCGAGACAGCATGGCTCAATATTCCTGCAGAAGACTTCCAACGACTTGATGAGTCCATGCCACGTCGAGTTGCTGCACTTCGCTGGGCGAAAGGAGGGCCGACACGATATTAAGAGGTATCCCATGACTTTTGTCACTTCAGTTTATATATATATGTGTGTGTGTGTGTCTATACAGAACACTATCTGCAAAAAAATTAAAATTAAGGATATAAGTTAGATACTCAAGTGCAGTTCGCTCCACGTTCGGAGATTTTCAGATTTCTCGAGACAACGACGATCTAAACACCTGGTCTGCGGCAGACCTTAACTATGGCACGGCGTAATTTACAAAACTACACGGGGCTCACTTTGAAAGTAGGCGGAAAACTCCAGCCTATTTATTTACTTCAGAGGAAAAAAGAGAAAAACACTTGTGATTGACTCGTCGCAATCTCTAAATCCTCTTCATCTAATGTCTCATTTTAAGACAATCCATCAAGAGGGAGGGATGGGTGGCCAGATTCCCTCATTTTTCAATGAAGTAGACATTTCTCAGTTTCGTGGTCAATCACCAATCACTGTGGAACAACTCATGGTATAGCAATTGATTGATATTCAATCTAATTGTTTCGAACTGTGAAGGTCTTACAGACGTTTGCTAATTTCCTGAGTCATCATACATGATACCGAATATCTGCTATCAGATTTGAGTGTCAGGTTGTTCTCATTAGTACAAACTCTAATTGCGTGTGATATAATTGCCCACAATAAAGCTCATCTGCTGTCAAATTTGAGTGATGGGTTAATTATATATTTGTCAAATAACATACATTCCACTCTTCTGGGAATGAAATTTCAAAACCCTTCACGTGAGAAACAAATGCTACAGTAAACAATAAAAGAAAAATATAACTTTACTAAAAGCAAAATGATATTTATATATAAGATTCCATTGACAAATAAAACCTATTTCAGCAATTTTTTCCTAGACTGATCCATTTTTTTTATTTAAATATTTTCTATTACAAAATTTACCGTGAACCATATCAGTTCACAAGCACATCCATAATCTCTTTTTCAACCCTTTTCACAACTTAATGACCGAGTAAATTAGATTTGCACACAGTCACTTAACTCTTCCAGAAAATTTCTTTGGAAAAAAAAATATTTAGAAAACAACAAAAAAACTATATAGGAATGAGTATCGCGGGATTTTCATACCTGCCACTTTTTAGAGGCCCATGAATCAAATTAATGCATCTCGTCGTAACACTGTTAAAAAGAAGATCTCTCTTCTACCTGGGCAAGCGCAAACGACCGAAGTTTTGAATTCTGGATGAGGTAGAGGCCACCATGGATTAAGAAAAAAAGAAAAAAGCATGCAACTCTCAATCATTAAACTTTCCAGACATATTTGAAGTTTGGATGGTTCTAATTTGGGGGAAAATATGAATAGGGTTTTAACCGATTTGGGTTATGTAGTGTAAAGATGGTTTAGGATCGGTTTAGTACGAATTCGTGTTTGCGTAAAAGGCGAGTTAAAAATTTTTTATTACAATGAATGTTTTGTAATATTATTATACATTATTTTACCCTGTATCTTTCACATGTATCCAGGATTATGTAAATACTTACCAGCTAAATAACTGAAAGTGAAAAAAATTATAATAATAATAATAAACGAAAAAAAACCTTTCAATTGCAGGAATACATTGAATTATAATGCATAAAAGAAAAATAAGTTGTTGTTCTATATAATAAAATATACTACAATAAAAAATATACATATTTTTTTTTTTGTTCTGATGCATCGGGCAAAAACTTACAGTTCTAATGGATGCCTTAAGGCAAGCGCAGCACCGACTTTACTCACTTAGCACTACCCAGGAGGAGCGTGTAGCTTGACGATAAGCTACGGGCGCGTAGTAACACTACCCCCGCAACGCTCTACAATCATGTTATACCGAAACCTTACGGTTTAAAGTGGATTCCGAACGACTACAAACATCAATTGCACCGCTGGAACTCGAACCTGAAACATGTGGTACATAGTGCAGGGCGCTGCCATTCGGCCATTAGGGGCCATAAAAAAAAAAAAAAGAAATATATAATTTTACACAAAAACAAATTGATATTTATACATAAGAATCCATTAATAAATGAAACCTATTTCAGCAATTTTTTCCTTAGACTGATCCCGTTTTTATTTAAATATTTTCTATCAGAAAATTTAACGTGACCCATATCAGTCCCTGAGCACATCCATAATCTCTTTCTCTACCCTTTTCACAACTTAATGACCGCGTAAATTAGATTTGCACACAGTCGCTTAACTCTTCCACGAAATCGGTTTGGAAGAAAAAAAAATGTTTTGAAAACAACAAAAAAAAGTATACAGGGATGAGTATCTAGGGACTTTCATACCTGTCAATTTTTACAGGCCCATGAATCAAATTAATGCATCCCGCTGTAACACTGTTAAAAATATCTTCTTTTCTACCCGGGCAAGCGCAAACGACCCAAGTTTCGAAGTCTGGATGAGGTAGAGGCCACCAGGGATTAAGAATGAAAAAAAAGGAAGCACGTATCTCTCAATCATTAAATTTTCCAGACATATTTGAAGTGTGGATGGCTCTAATTTTGGGGAAAATATGAATAGGATTTTAACCGATTTGGGTTATGAAGTGTGAAAATGGTTTAGGATTGGTTTAGCATGATTGTGTGTTTATGTAAAAGGCGAGTTTAAAAAATATTTATTACAATGAATGTCATGTAATATTACTATGCATTACTTTACCCCGCATCTTAGCCCTGTATAAAGGATTATGTAAATATTTACCAGCTAAAAAATTGAAAGTGAAATAATTATAATAATAATAAACGAAAAAAACTTTCAATTGCAAGAATACATTGAATTATAATGCAAAAAAGGAGAATACGCTGTTGTCCTATATAATAAAAAATATATTTCTTTTCTTCTAATGCAGCTGGCAAACACTTAGATAGTTGTCTTTGATGCCTTAAAGCAAACGCTGCACCGATGTTACACTTAGCACTACATAGGAGGTGCGTGTAGCTTGAAGATAAGCTACAGACACAGAGTAACAATAACCTCATAACGCTCTACGATTCTATCAGACCAGGACCTACGGTTTAAAGTGGATTCCGAAAAAAGTACAAACATCCATGGCACCACCGGGACTCGAACCCAAAGCCTGTGGTACTGAGCGCCAGACCGCTAGCCATTCGGCCATTCAAGGCCCAAAAAAAGCAAAAAAAGCAAAATATAACTTTATTTAAAAACAAATTGATATTTATACATAAGAATCCATTGATGAATGAAACCTATTTCAGCAATTATTTTTTCTAGAATGTTCCCTTTTTTTTATTTAAACATTTTCTATTCGAAAATTTAACGTAACCCATATTAGTTCCCAGGCACATCCATAATCATTTTTTCTACCCTTTTCACAACTTAATGACCGCGTAAATTAGATTTGCACACAGTCACTTAACTCTTCCAGGAAATCGGTTTGGAAGAAAAAAAAAATGTTTAGAAAACAACAAAAAATATATATACAGGGATGAGTATCGTGGGACTTTCATACCTGTCACTTTTTACAGGCCTATGAATTAAAATAATGCATCTCGATGCAACACTGTTAAAAAAGATCTTCTCTTCTACCCGGGCGAGCGCAAACGACCGGAGTTTTGAGGTCTAGAGATGAGGTTGAGGCCACCAGGGATTAAGAAGAAAAAAGAAGGACGTATCTCTCAATCATTAAACTTTCCAGACATATTTGAAGTTTCTGATGGCTCTAATTTTGGGGAAAATATGAATAGGACTTTAACCGATTTGGGTTATGTAGTGTGAAAATGGTTTAGGATCGGTTTAGCATGTGTGTTTGTATAAAAGGGGAGTAAAATATTTTATTGCAATACGTGTCTTGTAATATTATTTTACGTTATTTTATTTCGCAGCTCACCCTGTAAAGTGTGATGTAATTCGTCCAGTTAAAACGGTGACAGTGGAAAAATAATAATAAATAAATAAAATTTGAATTATGGTACAATGAATTACAATGTATAAAAGAAAAACAAGTAATATAAAAAAATTTCAGTTCCTACTTTTTTGTTCACTATATTGCAGAAAGTCCTTTATAAATAATTTTCATTCATTTTTTGTAAATTTATCAGGCACCATATATTGGTAGATATATGCAACTAAAAGCTAAAAAAAACTAAAATTAATTAATTAAATTTAATTACTGAATTAATATTTGAAAAAACAGTATTAACAACGAGTGTCATCCACTACAAGTTCAAAAAAAAAATGATAATTTGAACTTGAGTGGATGAATAAAAAGTATTTTATTAACAATTGAAAATTTGAACAAGATATATATAGGGAGAATGTGAGCTAATAGAAGG
>BPLQ01005468.1:0-30275 GCA_021605075.1 Caerostris darwini
GGAATGAAACTCTCCTTAACATATCATCATTTAGTACTTCGTTTAAGACTGTGGTGGTAAAAAGAGGTTATCATATTGATATCTAATCTATGAGAAGCTCACATATCTTGCGTTGTGGATGTAAATGACCTCGATAAAAATATCACTATTTGAAAACAACAATATAGAGTGTCTTTTTGTAAAACAATTTCCAATTGTTTATACGGAAACGGCACGGCATCAAAAAAAGTTCCAAAGTGTATTAATAGATGGGGCTGAAAGCGGCATAAAGAAAATGAATTCGGCTGCTAGTGATATTTTGAATCGAAATTACATCGTATTTGGTATGAGTTGCACATTACGACTATGACTTCCGACTATTGACACATTACGATTATAACTATGACTTTCAAGTCATTCAAGAGTTGTGGCACTGTGAGTGGAAAGCTTATTAACCACTGCAAGGTCATACCAAATTGGATAGGAAAAATTGGCGGAAATTTTTTTTGCTGCCACATCGTTTCCCCCTTCAAGTATCTTCAGTTCAAATTTGAACTCATTGTGACTAGTGGTTCTCATTTTTTTTTTTTTTACTACATTTTGAAAGTGGGTCTTTAATTATAATCATCCTGTATATATAATTCTTCTGTACGTGTGTTTGCCCCTGAACTCCTCCTAAGGGGTAGGATGGATTTTAATGAAATTTTTTGTGTGGGTTTGAGCGGATCCCTGGATGGTTTAGATTCACAATCGGAACAGCTAGGTGGCGCTTCAATCGGGTTCTTCTGTACGTATATTTGTCTCTGAACTCCTCCTAAACGGTTTGACCGATTTTGATGAAATATTTTATGTGTGTTTGACAAAACATGAGAATGTTTTTATGCTATACCTTTTGTTTAAGTCGTCACCAGATGGTGTCGCAGTATATCAACTTCTATACCGTTCAACCAATCACTAACAAATCATAATGAAAATAATAATATGTATTCGAGTATGGAAACTATGAAAGCGCCATTTACTTTATTGTTACTTGCCACCAGATGGTGCTGCAGCATTTCATCTTATACACCGTTCAAACGATGTCCATGAAAATTAGTATGCACATATATTGGAACATGGAGAATATTTTTAAAGACTCCGAATAACCAAGAGATCGAACAACCAAGCGCGTGGAAAATTGGCAAGCGGCCAAGTCTAACGGATTCAAAAAGAGCGGCGTCATTGGGAGCAGGAAATGTCATTCAAGAGGAATTTTAATTGTAATAAAAAGAATTTTAATATTTAAAACTATAGATTACATAATAATAAAAGAAAAATCAGACGAAAAAATGAAATACTCATTATTATACTTTTTCCTTTCAAAGCAGCTCTGCATGCCTATCTGACTAACACCCCTATCAAGTATTCGATTCGTCCGTTTCCATCAATAAACCGAATGTTTACTTACCATTATACGCTATTCGGAGTCGCAGTATACATACCCAATTTTCTAGTGTGTATTATTGGAAATTTTTTGTAGAAAAAATTATTTTTTTCAAAATTAATTTGTAAATATTGAAAAATGACTGCTGCGAGTAAAAAAATAATCCTTACAAGAAATTTCATCGTATTAAAATTAAAAATATAATATGGATTGTCTTAAAAAGAATAATGATGACAAAGAAAAAAATTTTGCATTAAAACATAATACTTTAGATCATAAGTGTCTAACCATGCTGATCTCTTATGAATGTGCCCAGTATAATTTTAAATTTCTTTAAATAATTAAGATTTTTAAATACTCATTATATTTATGTTCTGGAAATATAATATATAAAAAATAAATATAAATAATAAAATCGATTTTTTCTTATTATTATTTTATTTTGAACATATTTTATATTTATATTTCAGTGATTATATTGTCTTGACCAGCTTAGTACTCCAGCAAATCAAAGATTATTAAGTGATAGCAGTTTTGTTTATTTGAATATGTTACATTGTACATTTTTGCAAATGTTTTTGCTTAATAATAACATTAAATTAACAATATCTTATGTTTGGTTCGAGAGGAATTCTTTTCAATTCAGCACAAGAAACGTAAAAAGTTTAAATGACCCTCCTTTGCAATAATTATGATATAGTTTATAAATGACCATACAGAATTCCTACATAAAAATCAAAACGCCCTTTATTAATAATATGATTGTTTTCATTATAAAGACTAATTATTGGTAATTTTTTCATTTTTTTAGTTGCAGAATATGACAAAAAAATGCTATTTTTTTCATAATTGAAAAATCGTTTATCTTTTTTGTATAATTATTGAATTTATAACAGATGAAATTTACTAGTAATTGAATTAAAAAAATATTTTTAATCCATCTATGTCTTTTCAAATTTAATGACTACTACTGATTTCATATCATATATGCAATATATCTGATTTCACATTTAACTTAAAATATACTTCACATTCCAAATTCTTTATATGATAAGCTACATTTGTAATCATGATAAAATAAATAAAAAAGTATTTATTGTGTGAGAAATTACTAAAAAGAAATCTGGCATTAATTATAATTGCCCTGTATATATAAGTCAAGTCCCACTTTCAAAATGCTGTAAAAAAAATAAGAACACTTGTCACAATGAGTTCAAATTTGAACTGAAAATACTTGAAGAAGGGGAAAACGGTATGGCATCATAAAAAGTTCCGCCGATTTTTCCCATCCAATTTGGTATATGACCTTGCCGTGGTGGATGTGCTTTCCACCAACAGTGTCAAACTGTTGAATGATTTGGAAGTCATTTTTTCCGTCAAAATACCGAAACAAGCACATTGAACACTACAGTCGGTTTAATGTGCAACTCATGCCAAATACGTTGCCATTTCGATTCAAAATATCACTGGCAGCCGAATTCACTTTCTTTATTTCGCTTACAGCCCCATAACACACTTTGAAACTTTTTTTTGATGCCGTACCGTTTCTCCCTTCTTCAAGTATCCTCAGTTCGAATTTGAACTTATTGTGAGAAGTGGTTCTTTTTTAAGAGCATTTTGAAAGTGCGACTTTAATTATAATGATTCTGTGTATAATATACATATATATGTGTGTATATATATATGCTACTATGCCCAAAACGCAAGACATATTATTTTTTTTTTCAAAAACTCTGTATTTATTCTTGCAAATTTATTTCATCGCCTTCAAAGTGCGCGGCGATACACGTTGAATCTCTTCAATCAACTCAAAACGGTGTCCAAGGAGTGGTATTTTGAGTTCAGGGAATAGCCAGAAGTCGCACGGTGTGAATACGGTGGTTTTGGAAAGATATGGGTTTCAATTTTGGGCGAAAAAGTCGCGAAGAATCAATGCGGTGTGAGCTGGTGCATTCAGTGTTTTCGGTACCAATCGAGATTTGACGCGTTTGAGGCTCAAAACGGAATGGACCGATCCTTTTGAAATTCCAACATCATTAGCAAAGTCTCTAATTGTAAATTGACGGTTTGCAAGCACCAAATCTTTAATTGTTTGGACATGAACTTCGTCGGTTGAGGTGGATGGTCGACCAGAAGGCGCTTCGTCTTCAAGACGTTCTCTGCCTTCTTTGAACTGTTTATACCACTTTTAAACATTTCTTTCCGATATAGGAATGGAATGCCTTCTGCAACATTCTATACGTTTCTGCAAACAAAATTTAATGTAAGTTCTTTGCTCAATTAAATCAATACATTTAAAAAAAAGTCGGAGTCAGTTTAAGCGTCTCACAAAGCCAAGAGTATTGGTCTTACTTTTTGGACACAGTAGTATATACACTCATGTCCATAAATTAAGGATAATGAAGTTCAGGCAAAGAAAGAGACAGAAGCAAAACAAATTTGACTTATTTGTAAAGTCTATTTATTAAACAAAAGGTAAAGAGCAAAAACGATGATGATTTTTGATGTTGAGTAAATTTTATTCTAAAAGATCCTGCTTAAATGCATTTTATTGCGAAGATTTATTACGATCCGCAGATTTGTTGAAGATTAAATGCATATACAAATCTCTTGTTTTATAAATCTAGAAGGAAAATGGGACCTACACATGTTCAACGGAAAGAAAAAATGTAAATTCCTGTCAATAATACAGTATTTACTGAAAGTTAAATGAATAGACTGGCAATGTACACTCATGTCCATAAATTAAGGAAATGAAGTTCGAAAGAGAAAGAGCAAAACAAATTTGACTTATTTGTAAAGTCTATTGATTAAAAAAAGTTAAATAGCATGGTTAGTTTGACATAATTAATAAAAATTGCGATTTTTACTCCCGAGCAAATTTCAAAAAAGAACCTATTTACAAAAACAGTATGCAATACAGGCCTTACAACGCCTAGGCATGCTGAGTATCAAATTATCAATCTGATCTTGGAGAATATTACACCACTCATCAAGCAATGCCCTCCGAAGTTCCGGTTGACAGGTGGGAGGGTTGACGGGCTGCAATTCGTCGGCCAAGCATATCCCACATATGCTCTATTGGATTCAAGTCCGGTGAGTATGCTGGCCAATCCATACGGGTGATATTCTCCAATTGAAGGCATTCGTCTACAATGTTTGCACGGTGAGGACGGGCGTTGTCATCCATAAACAGAAATTCAGCACCCATGGCACCCCGAAACAAACGTACATGCTGTTCCAGAATGACATCCCGATAGATGTGGATTGTCATCGTAACACTCTGAACGTGCAGGTCAGTTCTGGAACCAAGAATAATTCCTCCCCAAACGAGCCATCCTGCACCACCGTAACGGTGTCGTTCAATGGTGTTTTCTTGGTGGTAACGGGTACCTGGCGCTCTCCATATGAAAGTCCGGCGAGAATCTAAACCTGGACTCGTCGGAAAACATCACACAAAACCACTGTTGCGGTGTCCAAACATGCTCACACCAGACAGGCGACAGTGAGTTGCGGTAAGTGGAACACATCTGACAGGCCTACGAGCATATAGACCAATGTGCCTAAGCGTCTGTACACGGTCTGCCTTGAAACTGTCGTACCGGTAGCTGAAGAGAGCTGACGAGACAGGTCTGATGCTGTGCTCCATCTGTTTCTTTTGGCAGTAATTGCTAAATACCGGTCCTCATTCGGCGTTGTAACTAGGGGGCGACCTGTGCTGTAACATCTACTCACATTACCATCATCTTGGAATCGTTGCCAAAGCCTGGAGATGACACTCTGGCGATTCCAAGTTCCTCGGATACTTCTAGCTGGGTACGTCCACATTCCAGTCGTCCGATAATTCTACCACGTAAAAAATCACCCAAATGCTTCCTTTGTGCCATAACTATGCGGTTATTGCACTGAAAGGCTTTTAAAGCGCATGTGAACAATTTTACTTCTTTGCCACCATTCCTTATATACCCCTCTCTTACACTCTCGTCATTGTGACGTACTATCTGTGCCATCTGGTGGTTTCCTTAATTTGCATATCCTTCTTCAAGATGTGTGTGATAATTCTACACGTGAAATTTTTATTTTAGAGTTCCATTTCTGTGTGATTCTGAATTATCCTTAATTTATGGACATGAGTGTATATAACTTCTTTAAATATTGAGTTATATATATATCTACTCAAAGCTAAAAATACATTTTTAATGCAATTTTATTAATAACACTGTAATAAGATAACGCACCATTCTTCTTTTTCCAGAGTTCGAGAGAGATCTTATGACTTATTTCAAGCAGGGTGTCAGATGCTGCCATCTGTGGATACTGTTTAAAGTTAATAAAATCTTTCATGTGTAGTAGGTAGCAAAAAAGACACAATTTTACCTTTTTTTAATGAACACTTTTTGTAAAAATAATTATCGGTAACACATCTACACTTTAACATGTGACTATGCTAAATTTCATATCTAGAGGTTTAGTAGTTTTTATTAATTTTGTAAAATGTAACAATTGCTGCTTTAATAAATATCAGTTTAATGAAATAATGAGAAATGGGAAGTTTAAGCATATTCACAAAACTGTAAGAGATAATGAGATAGGAATAGATAATATATTGCTTTAGATTGTATCATTTTATCACATCACACTTTTATTATTTAAAAAGCAGAATAATACTCTTCAAGAATTTACCTTACTTTTAATTTCAAGATTTTGGCTACTTATGATATTGTATTTTATTTTCTATCCTTTTAAAATGACATTGTAGGGCATATTAAAATATTGCTTATACAAAAATTTGATTAAGAAAGAATATTCTAAATGTACTTTTGTATTTTGTGATGTAATATGTAGTACATACAATATGGAATGGACAAATATGTCAAATTACAAATACATTATTCGTGTTGCAAAGAACACAGCAAAAATGTCAATATAAGTTTGATATCTTACTTTCTGTTAATAATGTACACATAGTGCTATTGCATAAAAAAAAAATGAAAACTTTTCATTTAAAAATTCAAATATTATCATTTACATATTTTAGAAAACATTTTTTTTTTTCCAAAACAGGCAAAGCTTTTCAAACAATTCGTATATCATGTTTACTAAGCGTAAATGATAACAAGTTATATGAACTACTAAAAATAAAAATAAAAATACAATTGAGAAAAATTAAATAAGCAGACATATTGGTACATACAAAAATATTTATTTGTACTCTAATTGAATATATATATCTATATAAAATATCAACATATGTATATAAAGTATTATGAACAATTTTGCCATTATATAAAATGCAATAATAATTGTATTCATGTATTTAATAATTAATTATTTAGTTATCTTATTAAAATATTTCCAAAAAAATTAAAATAATAATAATGAAAAAAAAAAAAACAAGTGATACAATTTTGGTTATCAGTTCATATATAAAATATAATTATAAAAATTTCCACCAGCTACAAATTTGATCTAGTCAACCAAGGATGGTCCTATAATACACAAAAACATATGTAAATAAAATATGAATAATTACATTTTAATTAGTTAACAATAAGAGACAGTAATAATAATAATAAAAAGGGTATGTTTGTTATCATCTATGTATATCCGAATACTTGTATGGATTTTTTATCTATACAACTTCTTCATAGTAAACTTTCAAAAGGAAATACAGTATCTCTCTCTTTAGTCTGGCATTCGATAATGCAGCACATTCTATAATACGGCCCCGATCGAGATCGAGTCTTCGCTTTCATATTTTTTTCGTACAGATTCAAGCATTGTCGACAAAAGGCGCCCCAATGCCGTTCGCATTTGTCAATATCTATTAGTATGTCATCTTACTGGGGCCCGAATGTGCATAAGCACTTTAAATAAGTACATGTTGTCATTAAAATTTTTATCTAGAGTGCTTTATCTTAGATATCAATCTTAAAACTATATTAATGGTCGATAATCTAGCACAACAGCATCCCAAAAGTGCTATTGATTTAGTATAACATTCTTACAAAAATAAAAATTTTAAATACTCAGGGTCGTATCATAAGATAGATAAATGTCTAGGGTCTCATCGAATTGTCTATTTTGAAAAGATTTGTAAATAAATTAGTTTACTTTTCTATTGGACAACTGTATATAATAAACAAAAATATATTGCTTTTTCTATGGTTATTACGAATTCTAAAATCTAAACAAAATGTGTTCTCAAGTTTTTTCTTATTGAAAGTAATTCTTCTGATTATTTAGAATTTTTTTTTATAGTGATAAGAATAATATTAATTGTACGTATTCTTAATATTTTATGAATTAAAAAAAAAAAAAAAATGTTATTTTTTATATGGAAATAAGGAAATGCGTTATTGTTTCTTCATATTGAAAGTAAATAATTTAGAGTTTTTTTAAATGCATAAAAATATTAACCAAAAAGGTTAAATTGAATAATTAATATTTTAAAGTAATATTGTTATTGCACAACAACTTTTGTTAGATATTTAATGAAATAAATTTCAAACTTTTCTAGAAAAACTAAAATGTATTGTTGTATATTAAATATTCTTCATAAATAAAAATTCAACATTTGTTTTAGTTTTTCACATTATTCTGTTTTGTTTATTTTCTTGTGTGCTTTATTTCTTATGGGAGAGGGATGGGTAAGGTTAGGTAAGAAGAAAATATTTAGTTTATGCCTTGACTTCAAAGTGAATTAATCTAGTCCTGTAAACGCGATATGATTACTATAATCTATTCAACCAGAAGAGAAACCAAAAGGGCTGCCGTATTCTCTCCAAATATATCACTTTTACACTTTTATCTTTTTATTGGCAATTTATAAAAATTGGTATTGATTATGAGGTAATCAAATTCGTAAAAATACATTAAAGTGATTGTGTTTTCTTTTAACAAATTTTTCCTGAGTATTAGTATATATACAGGAATTACTTACTACTTTAACTTTCATGGAAAGTAGACGGCACCACTAGTCTGTATTTTGTATGAAAATTGTTTTATTATTAATTTTTTAAACATGACATCGATTCTCTGTTTTTGTACATTACACTTTATATGTTGGTAACAGTTATAGTTGTTGTTGACGATGAATGGCGCCTTGCTGAAGTTGTTTCGTATTTAAATATTAATGTATTATTAAATTTATTTTGAAGCGCCTTGCTTTATTTAATCAATCGCAACAAATCTACATACATATGCATACCTTGGATTACATAAATAATATACATAGGGGTGAATGGGGGAATATCACACAATGCAGGAGGGCCAAGGTTCGATTCCTCTGACGGCATGGTTATAGTTACTGCTTTCAGAAACGAGGAAAATTATGGCAATGTCGATGGAAATCATGACTATTTGCGTAAAACCGTCTCGCATCTATAGTTAGAAGCAGTAACCCCTAAAAATTCTCCTGAAAGGCACTTTCTTACAATCGCTATTGAGTACCCTCGTTTCTGCAAGCAGTGACTACAACAATACTACCAGCGGGTTCGAACCTAAACCCTCCTGGGATCTTAATATGTAGTTACGAAAAATAAAGTAGTTCATATATGATCATATTACAAGAACTTGGTTTAATGAATGACTAACTGATGGTTACTAAAGCTTCTCAATAAATATATTCAGCATCATTGGATAAAAATTCAAAATTTAAATAAGAATTTGAGAGGTTTTTTTAAATTAAAAGTCAAACAATAAGGAAATGTTTTGAAAGATATAAAAAAAATGGATATTCTTATAAATCAGTTAATATAATAGTAGAGAATATTCTTTTAAGATACATTATTTATTCTCATGATCATTTTATTCTTAAGTAAAAATATTTTTATGTGTTTGAATTCCATTCATTCAATTTCTGTTGCCATTCAGCAAATACCATTTCTGTAATGTATGCAAGTGAAATATGTACAGTGGTTTGCTTTGAAATTAGTCCAATCTGTTAGATATCTTGTTTTGATGCAAAATATTTTGTTTAGTATACAACTTTCTGACTCGAATGTACCAAAATCTACGTAAATGGATGGATGTCAAACTTTTCACAGAAGTACTAGCTTCTGTTCAAACATAACGTAATTGAGACCCACCATATATGGAGATTATCAGGTCATAGTATTAAAATTAAGTAAAGATAAAATAATAATCACTACAGTGGTATCTCAGTATACTTCCTTGCTTGGAAGTCAAAAATTTTGTTTGGTGCAACCTTTATTTAGAATATGACTCAAGAGCACTAAAATCTTCGTCAAATGGATGAAACAAATGCTTTGCAAACAAACACATTCTAAATAAGCCATAACTGCATTGTCTGGAATAGCAAAGTCACTTTTCAGAAACATCCCAAAAAGAAGGCAGAAAAATTCTTTGGACAAATTTTTAATAAATGTTAAATCGGGCTACCTTTAATCAAGTTCAAACAGGGAAAAAAAGACAGATGAAAAATTAAATTTTGTATATATGTATGCATTTAGTTTAATTTTCTTTGTATAACCTCATGAATGTATAACATGCCAATAACAAGAATTTTTTTTATGGGAATATATTTATCTTCTTCATTAGCGTAACAGCCACATGGTGGGCCAAGGCCATTTTGCTTACTGGCAGATTTAGAGAAAGGAGATGCTTTTCTTTGGGATAGGGTTGTCAGTCTTACTCCCAACACTTTATAGTCATATTATACAAGGACCTGCAGTTTAAAGTGGATTTTGACCACTGTTATGGTACTGCCGGGATTCGAACCCAAAACTTGTGGCAAAGAGCACTAGTCATTAGGTCATCAGGACTCAATATATTAATCCTTCCACCTTTATTTCTTGAGGAAAAAAATTGAAATATGCCCTGTTTGGTGTGCATCCATGAATCTGGAGAATATTAAGTATATAATAATTTCTCCTTCCATGAGAGTGACACCATTTCTGAAACTCACTACCTGACTGACTCCCTTAAGAAATTTCATGAATAAACACTAATACTGTTTTGCCCTATATAAAAATCTTCCATTAAAATTACATGTTTATAGCTATGATTGAAGGCTTTCATAATTTAAAAAATGTCACTTTCATCATTTTTTGCTTTGAGTATATTTTCTCTAAAAATTTGTAACACACTTACTTGAGCTTTCTTTTGAGAAAAAGGTGCAATTGTGATGTTAATTACACAAGGTTGTTTAACATCTAAACACTCTTTGAAGGCACTTCTCAACTCTTCCACAGTTTTCACATTATAGCCTTTTCCTCCAAACATTTCACATATTTTGTCGTATTTGGCAGCCAGCGATAGTGAATTGGGTGGAATACTAATGAGTAAAAATATATATTATTAATAAACAGCAAAACAAAAATATTTAATTTAACTGAACATATACTTAAGTTTTCCTCATACGGTATGCAGATAATGCAAAAATATATAACATTAATTGGAAAACAAAAATTCCTTTTGCTCTCTTTATAATTAAACTGTAATATTGTTAAAAAAGTTTGTAGAACATATTTCAAAATAACTTCTTTTTGTAATACAGGCTGGCTGCAGAAACTGTGAAAAAAATTTCCCTAACTTCTGCTTGACGAAACATTTCCCAGATTTACGACAACTAATTATATTAGTTTCTACATTTTCTCTCTTCTCAATATCACTATATGTGTACAATACACATTATTAAAAACACTTTTACCTGTTAAATTTCATAAAAGTATGTTATTTTTTCATATTAACTTTAAAAAAAATGGAAGAACACCCTAAAAAAAAAAAATTAAAATAGTATATTGCATTTCTTATATGTAAAAATACTGAAAATTTTAACAAGATAATAAATCTATCTTGAATTTGAAGAAAGCATGCCATTCATGGCATTCCAAAAAAAAAGATACATTGATTAGAGCTGAGCAAATGAAAATAAATAAAAAGAGTGAAAACTCTAGGTTGTCATTAGAGTTACTGTTAACCACATTCATCAGTTTATTGCTCTTCTTATCATAATGAAATTTCAAAAAGACACCATATCCTTGAAAGAAAGCTGCCATGAATTGCTGTTGCTATGATCGTTAACTTGGCCACATTAGACTTCAGACATAGAGAAATGATAGTTCGAAATCGCATAGGCATTAAATGATCTCAATTTTTCCTGATTTTTTTATACTTTTAATTCCTTGATTTTTCCAGATGGATAAAATATCTTTGACTTTTTCCTGATATCCCGGTTTTGTCGCCAGCTTGTAATAGATTTCCATGTCCGAAAATTTCAGTTCTGCATTTTTTTTTATATCCCTTCCATTTGAAATAAGCTTCCACATAAATTGAAATAGATTTTTATATTAATATACCTTTAAAATATGAAGAAAAAAAAATTATGCAGAAAATGAATAGAAAATAATAATAAAAAAATTATAAGTTTTATTTTATTATTCTTTTTTTTTTATAAAATGTTGGAGTGCTTTACATCTACAAGCAAATACATTACAAATTGAATTATAAAGAAAGTAAAATTGCGCTCTTAAATTGATTACATAAAATTATAAATTTTCAACACAATTACTTAAAAAATGTTTAATCACTTTAAAAAATAAGTATTGAATTCATGAGGAATTAAAAGCACTTCTAACAACTATAATCAGTTATTAAAATATCTTGACACATAACCTATTTTGAAAGAATTGCAACACTTATAAGAATAAAACAAGTTTGAATTCAATGCAAGATATATTTAATTCAAAGAATAATAAAAACAGATGAAGTAGGAAGATGATCACATATAAAAAAAATGTAATTTACCTAAGACCTAAAGGTGTGTCACCCTCTTGCAATGACTTAAAACTATCCTCTTCAAGACCAAAATAAATGCCACCATTATTGAAAACTATCACAATAATGGGAAGGCGGTACCTAAAGTAAATCAATGCAAAATTACTATATACATAGAATTCCAAGTAAAAATTACAATGTCTATGGTTACATTAAAACAAATAGGTTCAATTTTTTAATGACCATAATTTTATAATTATAGTCCGATCACATAGAATGGTACAATTAGATTTAAAGTTGGAGAAGGACAAATCGATGATTTGTTATGGGTGCTAGACAGATAGTTGCAGCATAAAACTGCTTTGAGTGAAAAATTTATAACAGTAAGAGTGGTTTCTTTTAATATCATGTCATCTACAATTTAAATTATTAAAAAATAATTTTAATAATAATTTAATAATTGTTTATTAAAAAATAATTTTTTATTGCGATGGAAATGCTTCTGAAATGACACTTTCCCCTTAAGACGCCATTCTTTTTTTAAATCTGTCCGGCTTGCCAATTTTCACTGGTTGCTAGTCAGACTATAATTAAAATATTAATACTTAAATATATCAAAAATGCATTTCTATGTAAATGATTGTTCAAAATTTTATCTAAGTTTTATAAGTGATTTATGCAGAAAATGTGCTTTTTCACTAGCACAACTGATTAATATAATGCTAAACTATAAAAAACATTTTTAAAATATGAGAAAGGTTTTCTACAATTAGAAAATTATTACATTTTTTATGTTATTTCTTACATTCTTACACAAATTATTTTTTTCACATTACATTATTTTTCTACATTATTATAATTATTTTCCTTACATTTGATGAAAATGGGAAACAATTCATTAATGCATTGCAAATCATATTCCAAACCAAGATTACACACCAAACAAAACGTTTTGCATCTTAACTTAACATATATTAAGCTGGACTTATTCCAAGGTAACACTGTATAACTCAGTAAACACTTTAAAATTTTAATTCATAATAAAGTCCATAAATACATATGTTTTTTTATTAATTCTTTATTAAACTAATTAAAATCAAAAAGAAGCAGCATTCACGATTTCAATTCTTTGTAAGCCAAAGAATTATATTCAAATAGAAATAACTGAGCTCACAGTAATTTATTTAAAAAATATTACTTGAATATTTCACAGTTACTCAGCCATTAATAACTGAAAAAGTTTTTTTTTTTAAGCACATTTGAGACATTTTTTTGATAATTTACATGAAGTGTCCCAAGTGCTGGTAACTACTAAACATGTTATCAAACTTTTAATACAAAAATTTTTTACTCTTAACAAGTAAATGCCAATAGAAACTGCGACTCTGTATTAGAAATAAAAAATATTACTTGTAATTTTTGTATAAATCGATTACCTGTTAATAGTTGCCATTTCCATACCAGAAAATCCAAAAGCACTGTCTCCTTGAATGCAGATAACTCTTTTTTCTGGAGCATTATCTTCACACCATAGAGCTGCAGCAATAGCCGATCCCAAACCAACACCCATAGTACCAAATGTACCAGCATCCAGTCTAAATATAAAAATAATGATGATTAGGTATTTTGTTCAATTTTTTCTGGCTTTTTTTCCCAAATCAAATAAATAAACAATACATTTTCTTAATTCACTATGTATATAATTTAATTTGAAATATTAAAAATTGTAAATTCAAAGTAATTTTTAAATGCCTCATTTCTTTTAAATTAAAAAAAAATTTACTTTATACATATATTTTTAAATTTTAATACAGAAATAGATACACTATTTGATAAAGAAATCAGAAACTATTTTAGGCTATTTAATTATTTTATTTAAAACTTTTCGGAGTACAGGAGAATTACAAAAGAAGCCTTTAGGTTAAAGTAATTGTAATTCAAATACAAAAATTAGATGTCTCATATGAAAGGAAAAAGTGTTTATACCAACTTAGAGTATCTGTCAAATGTGATTCTAGACAGTGCATAAACACATAAGTTTAGATATTTATTGAAAGAAACTATACTTGGCATTTCATTTTGCAAAATGGCAGCAGCATGTGTTTTTAAATATCTTAAATACACATTATTTGTTTCAATGCAGCTTGTATTATGAAATCAGTATGGAACAGATGCAGCATTAAAAAAACATCATCACAAATTGAAAACCACCTGTTGTTTGTAAAGAGAAAATTTTTTTTACACAATAATACCAAGGTGAGTTAATGATTGATATGCAAGTTGTGAATTCAATATTTTACAGTCAACTATTTGGAAGATTTTGATATGTCAATTACTTATGAAATTGGGTTATATGCAATTATTACTAAAAATTAAAGTCAAATGATGCTATTTTTAAATTTCTTTCAAGAAGTAATGGAGACGACAATTATTCTAGGCGTATGTATTCAGTAAAGCAACATTTCATTTAAATGGCGAAGTAGATTGTCACAGAAAATTCATATACAGTTGTACGAGATTTAGACTTTGAGACTTAATATTTCTGTTGCAGTCTTGAAAATAATGTATTACTAAACTTCAATACACTTCAAATTTAACAAACACATTCATTTTATGAGATATTTACACATGACTTAACTAAAAATATATATACTACAAACTATACAAATGCAACTTCAGCAGATACTATGATATTACAGAAACAGAACAAATTCAGAGATGAATATTTAAAACTCGTGAACAAAGCACACTGGAACATCAACATGACATCTCCGCCCTATCTCGATTCTCATTGCTCCTGTGGATCTTCACCAGAGCTCTCTGTTCCCCTACCTCGAATCCAGAACTCTTTCTCTTTGGCCTCGACCATGGTTTTCATGCTGCCCACGTACAGAGTTTAACTCTTCTTTCTTTCTTTCTTCTGCTTGTGTTTTGCCCTATGCAGCATGTTCTAGTTACCTTATAAAACTGGGGTTGTTCAAATGTGGCAGCTTTTTTTTAATTGAAAAAATAGCCAAGAATATTAGTATTTCGATATATTACAATTGAAATTGTTTTCATAATGAAAAATCATCATTAGTTCTTTCAAAACGAAATTTCATAATTAAAACATATTGAACTTCCTTTCAGTGGCTGAATAAAGTTTTTTACAATTCACTGAGGAAATGTCTCAATGTTGTAAACATAATGAAATGCAATAGTAGTAGGCAATGTTGTAAACATGAACTTATATATGTATATATTTTTAGATACCCATCTAGGTCTCAAGATCTGCAATTTTTTCCATGGAGCATACATGCTTAGAGGTAAAAGCATCTTATATATGTGCAATCATTATCTTGAATTAATATTCACAATTAGCACTATCAGTAAATATTGTAAACCTGACTCGTGGTCCAATGCAACATGAACAACTAACATGAAGGAATGTCATTGTTGCAGTCATTGCTTTCAGAAATGAGGAGAATTAGTGTGATAATACATGCAAAGCATTTTGTTTGATAGTCATGTTGCCTGGTGGGAGTTTCACCAGGTTTTTCTCTATAAGACATGCAAATGCAGGCCATTTATCCCTTAGAGTCCTTTCTCAACACTCTCTAGTAAATTGTTCATGGTACACATAAATAGAAAATGATGCCAACTGATGTTAAATAAACAATTCAATTCCTGTTATTTTAATTGAATAAATGAACTGATATAGAATTTCAATTGTGTTTCTTTAATTCATATATATACTCAAATTTACTACCTTTTGAACTTTGACTAAATAAGAAAAGCATACCTATGACGAGGAAAGTCGTTTAATAGCATGGTACGACCGATATCCATAGTATTTGCCCCTTCATTCACAATTATAGCATCTCTAGGCATAAGAGTTTGAATCTAATACAAAATAAAAGGATATTCAATAATTCAATATATTCACACATTGATGTATTAAAGAAAGGTATGCAACAAAGACATTATGTGTTCAAAAAATAAATTGTTTCAAATAAAATTTTTTAACACATAATTTATTTTATACAATTTTAAAATCCAAAGGACCTATTACAAATATAATGATCTTTGAACTTACTTCATTATAAGCTGCATAATAATTTAAGGGAGTCGATTTATCTAACATCATTTCCTAAAATGAAATAATAATTTATCACATCTATTACATCAATAAAAAAAATATATTTTCCAGCCTTTTAGAAACAATTTTTTTCCTAATAAATAGTAGCAAAATATTATTTATTAGTTACAGGAAATATTTATTAATTTTTAGTTGGGCATGGAAAATTTTTGTAATATTTTTTAAATATGAAATTCAGCTGTTATTCTTGAAATGAAATACTTTGCCACACATTACTTTATTTTTTCATATTTGATAAAATTCATTGAAGAAAGTGATATATTGGAAAGTATCTCATTTCTTGTCAAGTAAATGTCTTTTTTCCCCCTTCTTAAAAAGTGATAAAAAAGGCAATAGCAATTTTAAAAGATCTTAAATATTTTCTGTAATACATGAGTGGGGATAAGCATGCATACACATATACATGCACACATATTTTGGAAAATAGATACAGATTAGCTTTAAAATATCTGTAAAAAATGGAAAGGCAAGTAGAGAGTGCCGAAATAAGAAGATTTTGTAACAGAATGTGTGTGTGGTAATGTGTATAAGAAAGATATCAACAATAGGTAAACAAGAAAGATAGGTAAAGTAAAAAAAACCTTTTAATGATTAAAACATTTTGTAATAAGTACTCGAAAGTGCGACCACCAACAGTAGGATACAAGATTAAAAGTGTCAGGGACATGAATTTGCATAAATTAGTAAAAATATCAAGTATGTTGCATATATTTCAAGCCTGCATAGATTTTTACAAAGTATCTTGCTAGTCCTCCTTTCTGTCTCTTCAGTTATTTGCACATGAATGTGATTCCAGCACGTTGGAACCCCAGCTTACTTCACCAAGATCAGAAATTATCTAGACCAGGGGTGACCAACCCAAGGACAGCGGGCTGTATGCAGCCCGGCTTGAATATATTTCTGGCACTTGAGATTTATCACACTTTTACAAAATATATTTGTTTTATAATGGCCAAAGTAATGAAAACTAATGTATTAAAAAAATACATGGTGTGCATTCATATATTCAAAAATTAAGTGCTGAAATTATGAGAAAAAATTAACTTTGATTTTAAAATAATATTTTTACGAATATATGACAGATATTGTCTGTTTTATTTATGAGTTTACAGTTATGAGTTCGCAAAATAATTAAATTATATTCTGTGAACCCCTGATGCGCCACGCATCTGTAAATATCAAATATAGCAGGTTCTATGTTTCACTTTAAGTGACTATCCCTAAATATGCAAAGTTGATTGTTGAAAGCAGAACAAACCAGATTTTTAGTTCAAGTTAATAGTGCTTTTGGTTCAATTTACACTGTATAAGTTGTTGTACCTGAATAATATTGTTTTTGTTTTTTTAAATGAAATTGACCAAACACAAAACATGCTCAAACATAATGGATACAACAACAATTACGATGTGCAAATACCCAAACTCAGATCAATTTGCAAAAGCTAAGTGAAAGAGCAGAGAAACAAATAGCACACAAGTAAAATAAATATTTTTTAATGATTTCATTTACATTTATATGTTTTAGTTTTAGTGCTATATTTTCTTTACAATGTGCATTTAGTATCATTATTATTATATTATCTATGTTTACATGTAAGAATAATAATAAACACAATAATAATAACTCATCATGTTTAAATTTTTCACTCTAAAAAATGTCTATAGTTGATCTAAATATAATATGGGGATATATAATTTTATATGTGGGCCACAGAGTTAGGATGCATTTCTAAAGTGGCCTGCAAGATCATTTGGGTTGGCCATGCCTGATCTAGACACTACTTAAAGACATTGGATTAGATGACGTAGATCTGTTCTTTGGCCATCACAATCATCAGATCTAACAAGCATGTAATTTTTCTTATGGGGCACATTAAGATTGTGATCTACGAAAGTCCTATTGAATCCGATGATGATCTAGTGATCAGACTGTCAGTTCTTGCTGGAAATGCTTGAAATTTTCCAAATATATACCAATCTATTAGTCATCTCTCTGAATTTAGAATCACTGTTAATGGTCATTTTCTCGAACATATATTGTAAAAAGTTTGATCTCCAACATTTTTATAAGCGATCTGCGTTTCTCTTAAAATTGTTTGTATCTTCCTAGCATGCTAACACTAAATGTCTTGTTCATGTACACACTTTCATATGAAAAAATCTATTGATTTCACATGCCTTCCGATTTTTGCCAAATATTTTAAAGACACCTTCCATATATTTATTGTGAAATTAATACATCTTAATTAAACTATTGAAATATTATATATATAAAGTATTCCAATAAATGTTATATTGCTTCATTTTTAAAAGGAAATCAGATGAAGTAAATAATAGAAACTGTAGCTTGTTACTTTCTTCATGTCATTGATGGCTAATATTAAAATCATGTATTTACAAGACTAATGGAAAGGAGACAGCTAAAAATAGTTTATCAAGAAATTTTTAAAGTTTACATTGTAAGACAATATATTTCCAATAATAATAAACAAAATATGAAAAATTAAATGTTTTAACAATGTTATTATGTTTTCCTTTTTAAAAATTTAATTAATGTATATCTATTTTATAATATACTTTTCTCCCAATGTATATTATGTAATGTTGGCATATACTAACTAAAATAATAAAAATTAATTTAACGATATTAATTTACTTCTTACTTCAATTGCTGAAAAATTTTGAGACATCTTTTCTTGTAATTCTGTCCACCACATTGAGTTTTGAGGAAACCTCCAATTGCGATGGTTGAGCTCACCAATTATCTACAAAAATATTGAAATTTTATATAATATAGAAATAATTTAAGGTAAAAAAAAAGTATACTAATTAAATAAGTATAATTTGCATAAAACTAAGTAATAACAAACATTTTAATAAAACAAAATTATTTCTAATATGTTACATTAAAAACTGACTTTAAATGAAATTTGATATAAAATAATTTTTTCAGGTATATGCAACCAACACACTTATATAATAATAATAATAAAAAAAAAAAAAAAAATAGAAATCTTAATACCCATTATTTATTTTTATTACATCTTTCCAAACAGTATGAAATTGTAAAACTCTTATAAAACTGAAGTACACAAATATTCTATTAAATCAGTTTTCAATCTTTCTTTTTAATATTTACCAAATTCATATTTTTCTTTGTTCTTTAACTCTTATTGTTAGAAAAAAATATTCCACTACAATTTCAACATTATAAATTATATTTTATTAAAAAATTAACTAATAGTGAAAGAAATTAAAAGCAATTTTCTAGAGTTTTACTATGAAAAAAATAAGTTAATTTTCAAATGAAAGTTTGTTGTTAAATAAATTATTTGTAAGAAATAGAAGAAAAGTACAGAATGGTGAAATGGTAAACATCTGGTTTAACAACAGAAATGAACAAATCAATAACTTAGGGATGAAGTTACATAGAATTGTTGCAAAACTGTTTTTAAAGAAAAAAGTATAGTAGTGAGTGTGGAATTTTTTACATCTAGTTTTTCTTTTTAATTTTGTATGAATTGAAATTTGAATTATAAAAAATTAATATTATTTTATTGTGATGGAAAACCCTGTGAAATTTAAAAGAAAAATTAGATGTAGAAAATTCCAAAATTAAGTTTTTATATTAAACATTTTCCTGTAATTATATTTGAACTCATAAAATGAGAGTAAATAAAATAATTTTAAGTATAACATCATGGCAGTCCACCATAATAATATATACCTGCATTACAATAGCACTTATATCACCAGTTACAGCCACAGAAGCTTGTTTGCTGTTATGAAGTTCTTCCATACAAATGTCAACCTAAAAACAAATTTTGTAATCGAAATTTGGAAAAAAATATGAATGAATGAACCAACAAACTAATTCTAATTGAAGTAATTTACATATTCTTAGCTTACATTTATTTATATTATATATATCCAGCAAACAAAATTTTTACTTGAAGAAATTTGACATTCTCATTAAATCTCGGAGGTTTGCCAAAATGGAGAATCCAGTTTAACCTGGCACCCAAGAGCAGGATCACATCAGCCCGAGCCAGAGCCCTGTAAATTAAACACACACATGATAAATTTATTAAACAATTCAAAGAAACAGATGGAAAAATAAAATAAAAATTTGAATAAAATATTTTTTAAGAGTATTAAGACCAAAAAGACTATTTTTTTTTTTTTTACATTTAAAATAATTATAGAAATAAATGGAAATAAACTTCTTGACTGAGACTCGAATTTTTTCAAATGTTTGTATATACAGTGCGGTAAAGGATAATGTGGAATGGCAAACATCTGGTTTAACAGCTGAAGCAGATGAATAGATTACCTATTAGGGGTTCTAGTCAGATAGACACTGTTTTGAAAGAATAAAGTATAATAGTTAGTGCAGAATTTTTCATCTAGTTTCTTTTTTTAATATTATGTAATCTAAATTTTAATTATTAAAAATTAAAATTCTTTTTATTGTAAATAAAATACTCCCAAAAACGCATTTCTTTCGTAACAATGCTGCTTTTGGCAGCTAGTGAATTTTCCACAAGACCGACAGTCAGACTATAAATACAATTGTTTAGAATCAAAATTTAAATTCTACTATTAAAATGGAATGTTGTCAATTAAGAATAAGAGTAATATCTTTTTATTATTTTTCTTACTAATCACGAATTTTATCTAAAATAATAACGTATATAATTTCAGGAAAAAAAAATGAAGTTACCAAATCACTCACTTGGATCTTGCAGAGGAGACACAAAATGGATCACGGTCTGAAACGACACCTTTACCCATGGGAGAAGGCAAGAAAGGAATTTGATATTCATCAATAAGTTTTCTCACTGGATTTTCAGCATGCCCATAGGCTGAACCTATAGAGAGAGATATACAATTGTTAATTGCTCACATATATATATATATAACAACTTCTCTTTAATCAGGCATTCGATAGTTTGGTATATTCTATAATCCAGCATTGAAAGAGCCTTCACATTCGTATGGATTTGGGCGTTTACTGACTTTTACAGCTAAATGGCGACACAATGCTGCTTGCATTCGTCAGATATTGATATCGTGTGCACCGGTTCAGAATGTGTTTAAACACATCAAATATGTCCATGTCATAATTGCTTAAATTTTTATCTAGATTGACTTATCTTAAATATCTCTCTTAAAACTATATTCACGATCAATAATCAAGCATGACCGTGCCCCGAACAAGCGGGACTAAAAAGCGCCTACTGCATTTGTAGGAAAAAAAAGCAGTCAAATATTAATTATTGATGTACAAGTGAGTGAAGAACGTTTGATACTGCTGTTTTCTGTTGAATATATAAACTTGATAAAGAAAATTTATTTCCTTCCAAAACATTTTCCAGATTTAAAATCTTCCAACTCTCATATTTATGAAGAACTTGAATTTATAATTTGAGCAGTTTCATAAGTCAACACTTTTTTTTTCTCTTTGTAATTTTTAAAAACTATAGAATTACAAAATCAATCATCACATTACAAAATCAAACTACACAATTATAATTTTAAAAATATTAATTATATTTATAAATAAATATCATTATAAATTTAATAATTATGTTAAAACTAAAGTAAATGCCAAACAAATGTTTATTTTGAAATTATCCTTTATCTAAAATTAAAAATTATTCTACCTTTTCCAACGATGACCAAAGGTCTCTCGGCTGAGGTTAACACATCTGTTAAGCTCTTAATGAGATGTACAGGTGCCAAAGAGGCAGGAGGATCGGGACACTTGGGAGGATAGATTATGGCAGATTCAGAGCTTTCTTGGGCTATTATATCTGCTGGCAAGTCAATATATGACGCACCTGGACGACCAAATGTACTCTGGCGCACAGCCTGGTAAAGATAAATAAAGAAGTGAAAGGAATTTGGCCACCCAGTAGTATGGAATTCCAACAATAAAACTTCTATTCAATAAACAGGCTTATTGAATCAATATTTTTTCAGCGAATTATACATTAATACAAAATCCTAGCTACAACAGCTTTGAATATTTATGAAATACTTTGGCACATTAGCCTGGTCTTCAAACACACTCAACCATCTTTGTTCTTCCCACAGTTTTCTTAACTAGACAATCCACCCCCAGATTTTTTGCTGCTTGATTTGAATCCAATACTCCTAATCAAAAAAATCTTCACTCCTACTGTGTTCTTCAACAGTGGCCACAGTTTTATTCTGTCTATTTTTCCTAACTCAGACCTCAACTTTTCTTTCCTGTCTGCTCTTTAGTTCGCCTTACAATACTGGGACTCTACACGCATTCTTCACAGAAACATAAAAACTTGAGAAAAATTACTTTAAAATGATCCAGACAAAACATAAATACTGGACACAGCAAGATCTTACAATGAAATTACAACACAAAAATCACAGTTGTCAACTAGTTGAACAATATAAACCCACAATAGTTAAAGAACAAAACACAGTACTCAACATTTAAAAAAATTATTTAACCTAGAACAATAAATTTTTTTAAATCTATTTAATACAGAACTTCTTATATATATATATATATATATATATATATATATATATATATATATATATATATATATATATGGAAACAAGATGTTCACTGGAAAGCATTCAACTTCTTTAATTCACAGTTGTGGAAATGGTTAGGCAAAAAGGCATTAGATAGATATTAGTTTATACCATTCTTTACCCTATGTGATTAAAACTTTTTTTTTAATGATGGGCAAGAATATGATTATGGAAAAAGTGCAATTTTTCTATTTAAAAACTGTTACACATACGATTGAGGGAACCAATTAATATGAGGAGAGAAGAAATTGAACAACACAGCAAAAAATAAACTATACAAAAAAGTGTGAAATAATAAATATCAGTATTTGCCAAGAAATAAAGATGAATTTCTTTTTAAATATATATTTCTAATAATAAAAATATCATTATAAAATATACATACATTTGGTAAATAAAATACAAATTTCCTTATTCCTTTATTATTATTTCCTTATATCTAATATTTATATATTTGAAAAATAAGTATAAGCTTTTTTTTTCTCATAAATTTCATAACATTTTTATTAATTTGTTAATTTACTAATTTTGAAAAGTAGATTGTGTTCAAAATAATATATATGCAGCAATTACAATTTGAAAAAAAGTTTATATGATTCTATCTCTAAATAATAATTATGATGACTAATTATGATTTTTTTTTTGTCCAAACTTATTCAAAAAAATTTTGTACTACTTAATATGTGGTTTAATTATTATAGAAACATTTTTAAATTACAAACAGATTTAATAATTAACATCAATCAGCTAAATTAAAATATAGTTTTAGTTCAAGGTAAGAAAGATTTTTTTAAAAATTTACTTTAAATAATAATTTTTTTTCTCGCATTACTCTTTTCAAATTTAAAATGTGTAGATGTAATAACAATAAATAATTTCTCCCAACTAATAATTTTCACGAGATTATTAATCAGGCTAAATTATTTATGAAAAAACAAACATTAAACTTCATTAGAAATATTTAATATGAACAAAATAAAGTACACAAGTTGATGATTTTCATAATTAAAATAAATAGTCATTATCCAAGATATTTAATGAAAGTTTAAATCGATACTTCACAATTTTTTTTTATTATGTCTATAGGCTCAATTTTTAGAAGAATTTTACCTTTTATTGATGTGATTTACAGTTAGTGTATGCTGTTTTTGGAAATTTCACCAACAAAATTAATATGAAATACTATAATTAATAGTAAAGGCAGTTTTAATGATGTCATTATTAAATTTATTTAAAAGATAACACTAATAAATAAATACATAAAATTTAAAATATTCACTTAACAAATTAAAAAGATTAAATTATTTATACAAATCAATTACACAAAAACTTTGGACAATCCCTGGGATGGTCTTTAAAAAAAAGAAAGGCTTCAGGAAAAATTTAAAAGACTATACAAATACTGAATATTTATCAGAATAACTCAAATGATTTTATTTAAATATTTCAGTAACAAATGAATTACTCTTAAGCTCCTAACTAAAAGTTCTCATTAACAAAAAACGTTTTACATGCAATAATTTATTTTATAAACTTATTTTTGAAAAAAAAAAACCAAAAAAAAAAAACCACATCTATAAGAATATTTACTCTTATTTTAAATGACATTTTTATTATAAAATCCCACATTACACACACACACAAAAAAAAACTTTTGATTGAAACAATGAACATTTTTTAGAAATTTTTTTTAAAAAATTGATACATTAATTTAAAGAATTTAATATAAACATAAAAATGCAGCAAATAATAAAAAACCTACTTTTTCAACATGAAATGGAATATGAGTAATATCTGCAGGGCGACAGGTATATTTACTATACAAACGGCAGCTTTCAAGCTATTGCAAATAAATATTTCACTAATTAAAATAAATACATAAATAACACAAGAAAAATGCATTTGCAAAAAGAAGTGCATAATAGCAAGTCCAAAATGAAATAATTTTTATTCAAGACACACAAAAGATAAATTCAAAAAAAAAAAAATGTTTCATTTGCAATTAAAGTAATTTCCATAAGATTCTCCACACACTTACAGGAAATTTAAATTATATCTTCATAGAAACATATATTATTTGTTAAGAATATATATACTTATATTACAGTTACTATACTTATACTATTATTTGTTAAGAATTTAAAAAAAACTAAAAATGAGCTAAATTTAAGATACTAATGTTGTTCATCATTGAAATTTTTTTTCCAATGTAAAAATCAAATTAATGCAATTATTTGATGTGCTTAAAATTAAATTTGCAAAAATTAATTTTTTCAAATTTGCGAATTTAAAAAATTTACGAGATCTTACAAAAATAAAAAAAATAGGCTTAATTAAATTAAATTATTTAATTAATACTATGCATTTAAATAATTATTACTAACATGTAAACACCAATTTAAAATTTTAATTTAACATTTCAAAATATGAATTACAAATTTTTAATAGAACTTGTAGTTTAAGTTGTAAGTTTTTGTTATGCCATGAAATGATAAAAAATGTACTAGAATAAGAATCTTTGATATTTAATTTGGATTTTTTAATTATTCAAAATAAAGAACGATTATTTGTATCTAATGGATCTACAGTTTTTTTTAATAAAAATATTTACTTGAGGGAACTCTTGGAAAGCACCATAGCCTTCTTGGTCTCTTCCGCTGGATCCCCCAATCACAACCATAGGCCTATAATTAAATTTAAATACAAATAATGATCAATATTTCTCAAATACAATACATAATTTTTTTTATTTTTTCCAAATTGTTTCAGTTAAATAATAATTAATAATAAATTATAAATAACGATCAATATTTCTCAAATACAATACATAATTTTTTTATTTTTTCCAAATTATTTGAGTTTTTATATACTTAAAATAAGAAAAACATTAAAACATTTTTTAAAACTATTACAGAAAATTCAAATTATTTTTCTTGTTTTGTACACTAAATTACTGTGAATTTTAAATTTTAAAACTAAAATCTCTCCCAATGACATTTCCTCTCCTATGGAATCCTGCTCTTTAACCACTTGATAATTTTCCATGTGATTGGCAGTCGACTATATGAGAAAATTAAGATTGACCTCATATAAAAATAGGCAGAATACAAAAATATGTTTATACCTCCACAAAAGCTTAAAACTATATTTCTTACCATCCATTGACTTGAGCATTTGCCATTCCACCTAAGGCATGTACTAAACCAGGTCCAGAAACAACAAGACAGAGTCCAGGGCTTTAATAGACAATATTATTAATAATAAATAACATATTTAACGCATAAATAAAATATAACAAGTTATAAAATTATTGCATATATTTTTCATTAATAGAATTAAGCTTTAATTAGCTTGTTTTCCTTTTCAAATTAAAAAAAATTCATATACAAAAAATTATAATTTTTAAAACCTTCAATAAATTTAAAATATACTTTTGATAAATATTCCACCTCTTCATAAATACTTTGTAGATAAAGTTGAATATTCAAATTCGAAATTCAAAACAAAATTCATTTATAAATTAACAAAATATTAAAAACAATTCAATATGAAAAAAATCTAATATCAGTATGATTAAATAAAATACACAATTTTGATTTTATTTAATTTTTTTAAAGCAAACCAATTCATTTATTCCATATATTCTTGTTTGTGGTCTATAAGCATCCTAAAAAAAATTTAATTGAAATATTTCCCATAAAAATTACTAAAATCTTTCAGAAACATACGTTCTAGTCAAATATCCTGCAACACCAGCTGCATAGGATGCCTACAAAAATAAAAGAGTAAAAATTTGTTCAATGAATTTCAGGAAAAAAGAATACAGATTATTTTACTAAGACAGAAAAATCTTAGTGAAATTTTAAAAAATATATACAAAGGCAGATGTTATTGCAAAAATTAAATTTAAGTTGTAATCTTTTAATTAGAAGTTGAACAATTGTGAGTTTTTGCAAACAACACTTTTTTATTTAACACATCCAATAATTAAAAACTATTGTATAAATATAGATTGGAAATCAATTTTTGTAATAAATCATTAAAATGAACAAAACAGTACATTATTATTTTTTTTTTTTACTTTATATATTTGATTATCACAGTTAACTTCTTACCTGTGTGAAGCAAAAAATTTGTTTATTCCTTAAAATCCCCCCTCCTCCCCACACAAATATACAATAAATAAATAAATAATGGTTTGTACAATTTTTGTGCATTAGATGAACTTATTGTTAAATGTTCCTGACTTAACTTCTGAGCTTCTCACTTTTTATTGATTCTGTAATAAATCACTTTCAGAAATATATTTTTAAAAATTATCGAACTCATAGCGCTCTTTAAAATATATAAGTTTAAATGTATGAAAGGGACCCTTTCTTGCATTGCATTGACTAAGGCTCTAGCAAGTTGTTACGGCAGTCTTGATTCAGAGCAAATTATTATTACAAAATGGCTATTAGCAATCTGTCACAAGTTTTTATACATAATGTTTGAATGAGATTTGAAAATAGTAATTTGTCTTTACAATTCTTTCATTAAAAATTAGGGACTTATACATTAACTACATGCCAGTGATTGAACAATCAAAATAACCACAGCATGTATAAATATCAATGATTAATCCTTCTTATCAACATTTTCTGGCCAGACAACATTCGAACATTTTCTATCTGAAACAAAACATTAATATTCGCCAATAGCAGTGATGAATCTCTAGTATGCGGTTTATATGTGTAAAAACTATATATATATTTCTTTACAATCATTTATGAATACCATTAAAATTAGAAAAACAAATGTAATGTATTATATCCAGGGGCCTGATGGCCGAGTGGCTAGCGCTCTGGCGGTCGGTACCGCAGGTAACGGGTTCAAATCCCGGCATTGCCATGTGTGTTTGTAGTGGTTCGGAATCCACTTTAAACCATAGGTCCCTGTCCTAATAGGATTGTAGAGCATTGCGGGTGCACTGTTACTCCTCGTCCGTCAACATCTTCTAGTTGCACGCACCACCTTGGGTGAAGTGAGTAACCTTGGTGCAGCCCTTATGGCATAAAAAAAAATCACGGTCTGTTTGCCAGCTGCATGAGAAAGAAAAAAAAATTTAATATATCCTATTTTAGATTCTTTTCACTTACAGATTGTTCATTTCTCATTCCAATAAACTTAATGCCATTTTCTTGCAAAGCTGTAGCAACTTCTGCTATGGGTATTCCAACAACTCCAAATGCATATTTGATACCCTTAAGTAAAAAATAGTGCATTAATTAGGATAGACTATTTTTAAACACAGTTTTTAAAAAGTTTTACAAAAATTATTTATGAAGAAATATGCTTTATTTGAGAATACTAAATTTTTCACTTTTAGTAGTGTAGAATTTGTATTTGTTAATTTAGAATTTAATACTTTTTATTAGATTTATCATTATTTTAGTAGATTATTTAGTTACATATTTAAAAAAAAAAAAGCATCAATGATAAATGATACTAATATCTAAATTTTATTTAAAAATAGGGACTAACATTAATCATTTGAAGACAATTTTATAACTGCTTCTAAAACTAATTAATTAAGAAATATTAAGTATAAGAATATTTTTGCACAATACACTACAAATGAATTTATTATTATTATTTTTTTTTACATTCTGATGTAAAAAATGATTAAAAAAGCAAGTAAATTTAATGAATATTGTAGATGAAATAATAAATGTAAAGATTACTATAATTTTTAAAAGAAATTGAAGATTGTATAGTTTTACTACTGCTGTTTAAAAGTTTAAATAATATATGTTAGTATGAAATAAATTCTTCCAATTTTTTTTTTAAACTGAAATTATGCTCAAATATATTTTATGGCTTTCTCATTTATATGATAATCAACTATGAATAAATTAACAACAAATAAATAATACTAAATAAATAAATGTTAATATCCAATAAAAACAATAATAGTAGAAAATCTGGTAAAAGCATGCACATTTTAATAATAAAAAATAACAAAAATTATTGCAATTAACAGTAACAAAAGTGAAATACATTGAAAAAAAAAATTTAGTTTGCTAATTTAAAAAATTATTGCTAACTGATGAAATATATTGAATCAAAGACTGAAGATTAAGTGGTATATCAATGTATAGTAAATAAGAATTGTTTGATAAATCATGTGTTACATAATATAGATTTTGGCTTCAATATTTTTCAACAAAACAAAAATACAAAAATTTCCTAAATTTTTTATTTAGACAGTTGCGTTTTGCAAATATAAATATTTTTCTTCTTTTAAACATTTGAATTCAAAAATTAATTGTTACAATCAATTACTTCTAAAAATGCAAAATACTATGCTGAATAAAATTTAAGCAATAAAAGCAGTTTTTATACAGAATTAAAAAAAAAAAAAAAAAAAAAAAAAAAATACTGTGATTGGATTGTGCAAATTAAAATTTTTAAGCATTATACCAAAGGAATAATTTTTATTTTTATTTCCAATTTTGAAATTAATAAAATCCATTTTCTCTTTCATAAGACAAATATATTAGTATACTTCAATGATTAATGCTTAGTTGTGCTGCTGGTGTATTAAATATATAAATTTAAAAAAGGTAAGTTCAGAAATTAATTATGATTTCATTGTAATTATTTGAAAACTTATTAACTTTTATGTATTAAATCATATAATACAGTTTATATATTTTTAAAACACGTTAAAAGATGTTTTTTCATATAAATAAAATAATATCAAAATGTTTAAAGATTAATGTAATTTTAAAAAAATAGCAATTATTACTATTTAACAGATATGAAATAATTTATAATTAAACATTATTTTATTACTTATTTTTATAAAACAGATTAATACTTAAAATTTTTTAAAAATTATTTTAACAAAATAAATAATTAAAAAAAATACATTATAAATGTATTTTGAATCAATACAAAATCTTTGATAAGATGATTCTCTTTTTTATCGCGCTATTTATCTTAAAAAGCTAATAAGATAATTCTTGTTTCAAACTGAAATATAAAAACTAATCCTTGTAAGTTAAGGGCTTTTGCAACAACAGACACAGCCGAAGTCACATTCCTTTGAGAAAAGGAATTCGTTTTCCTTACGAATGAATATTTTTGAGGAAAATACCACTACATTCAAACCGATCGCACTTCCACCCAAAGCGATATCATCTGCTACATGACGAGATTAGTATTGCCACTACGGCTAATAGTTTTTGTTTAAGATTTCATTGCATCACACGAATGAATAATAAAACGACGATTTTCGCGAAGCAGCCGTTAGCTCCGGTCTGGTAATAGTAATAATGTAATAAAAAGCAAAGGTAGTTCTTCTTGAATCGAATAAGTATATGGGGATGTGAAGCAACAAGGACTATAATCCCCTAATCACATTCA
>BPLQ01005469.1:0-11594 GCA_021605075.1 Caerostris darwini
TTAATAACACTACGCAACCTTTACAATACCGCCACAGGTCTAATCACTGAAATTGTGATCAATGCAGGTGCAGTGTTAAAATGATTATTTTATGGAAATCGGACATATAAGGGAAGTTTCTACTAATTCTTTAACTTTAACCGCCTTCTCTTTAGCGCTGAAGCAGAGACATCAAAAGAAGATTTGGTGTCTATTTTATTATATGCTCTTATTAACTCAAAGGGAATGAGACCACTGCTATGTTTTCATTTGCCTCTAGGCCCTCAACTCCTACTAACAATAAAACTTTCTGTTCCCCACCCCTTCTATTAAAATTCTCATCTGAATCAGATAACATTCGTAAACTCTGCGGGCTATCGTGATCCTGAAACGAAGAATAGCGCTACACCACCATCAAAATTTACTGAAGTGGGCAATTGTCAAGTATAAGAAACGATTGGGACAGGCGACTGGAAACCGCTAACGTTGAAAAAAATGGCCTTGATCTTGAGGATTGTAGCACGATAAGGAAAAAACGGACTCGGATTGTCTCATTTAGTGACAACAATGCTACTGTCACTACTGATGCTCAAAAAGCTGAAGTTTTGGTAAATACGCTGAAAGAACAGTTTCAAGAAAACCCTACCAACAATCCTAATATTGATAATGAAGTAGAAAATACTATTGCTTCTTTACAAGTACCTGGGTTAGTTTTTGACTCAAAATTATCTTTCAACACCCATTTTGCCAAAGTAGTTGCCAAAGCAACTGCTGCTAGCGTTAAACTAAGCCCTGTTCTCTAACGTCAGAGTGAGGCTTTGATCAGCACAAGGTTTTACTCTACAAATCTATCCTTCGACCAATTCTCTTATATGGTTGTCCTACATGGGCTTCCTCCTCAACCGCAAATCTTAAGAAGGTAAGTGTATCAAAATGGCAGATAGCTATGATAGTAAACGCCCCGTGTTTGTTCGAAGGAAACAACTCCACAGAGACCTAAAGATAGAGCCCATTATGGACTATATCTTCAAAAATTTCTAAACAGTTCCACTCTAAATGCCCTCAGATCAACGAAGCGATCCGTCAAATACCTGTATACCATCCGGGGGGCTAGCTCCAGGGAAGAGACCCAGAGCCCAGATACGCAATGGGAATCTTTCCCAGCACTGAAAAGGGTGTTGTGGATTTTCCACAACTTGCCGATTCTACCGCTGTGGCTGTTGCCTAGTCACCACGATCACTTCCAGCGAATCTGAGCTGTTATCTTTGGCATATTGCTTATTTAATTTAATTATATGCTACGATGGAGCAACTCTAAATTAGAAACATAGCTATCTATAAAAATTTTTTTTTTTCAGTATTTTAAATAGTTTGAATTATTTAACATTGGTTTTAAACATTTAATTACTTGTTAATCATCTTTTCTAATATTATCCTACTATGCTTAATTTGTTTTTAATTTTTTCAGTCTTGAACTGATTATTGCATGTTATCTAACTTATTTATGGATTATTTACTTTTGAACTTTACTAATTTTGTTTATTTAACTTTGTTCCTTTTTAACTTCTTTAATTGTTTTACTATATTAAAACGGCTCTGGATGTCTAGATAAATTGTAAATGTTGTATATCGTATTTTGTCATAAAAGCTGTGCTTTACCTGACCTTCAGGTTTTTCTTAATGCCATTACCTGCTGACTGATGGCCATCTACCGGTGCCTCAGTCATTTTATTTGTGCTACATGTAATTTGTATGTTTTGTTTATTATTGTTACTGGCTACTTTTGTTGTATTTACCTTATTATTTTGAATTTTACTAACCCTTAAAATGATTTTATTTTTTTTTTAGCTCTAATCTTTTATTTTTGGGCACGTCAACGGACTCTAATTGTACCTATAAGTTTTTAACTTTTTCGATCTCTTGCTTTAATTGTTCTCAAGCAAGGGATGTTTTTCCTAATTTCTTAATTGTTTTTATCCTTTATTAACATTCTTTAAATTTAAGCAACTATCTTTTATGCTAATCTATTTAAGGCTTCAACTATCATCTCCATCATCTCTAACCTCAAAATTAGCAAGACTCCTGGCTTAGATTGTATTACCAATAAGATGCTAAAAAATATTCCTTTTAAATGTATTTTACAAATTTGCAATATTACGGACGCCATTTTTACTCATAATTATTTTCCTAAATCTTGGAAGACTGCCAGAATCTTACCTATTCTCAAGCCAGGCAAGGATCCAACTTCACCCAACAGTTATAGACCTATTTCACTGCTCTCTACCTTCAGCAAAATTATTGAAAGAGTACTAGCTGACTTACTTAATCATGAGTCCAAGGATTTAAATATTTTAATTTCGCAACAATTTGGTTTCATGCAGGATCTCTCCACCACGCATCAACTTTACAATTTAACTGAGACCATCTCTGAAGGGTTTTCGTGGAAACAAGATACGGCAGTGATATTCCTTGATGTGGCGAAAGCCTTTGATAGGGTTTGGATTAAAGGGTTAATTTATAAATTGATTCGGTATAATTATTCTCCGTATATTATCAAAGTTATTTTCAATTATCTTTCTGATCGGAGTTTTATTGTTTCGGTTAATAACATTGACTCAACTAGTTGCAAGATTCTCGCGGGTGTTCCTCAGGGATCGATCTTGGGACCCTTCCTGTATAACTTATACACTAATGACATTCCACAAGACCACAAAATTAAATTGACACTCTACGCTGATGATACAGCAATTATTACACAGGGGAGGTACTTACGCATTATCCAGAAAAACCTACAAAAGTACATAAACACAATTGAATTATGGCTAGATAAATGGAAAATTAAACTTAATGTCGCGAAAACTGAAGCAGTGCTATTCACCAGGAAAAATGCTTATAATCCACCTAACATAACTCTTTTTAATACTAACCTTTCCTGGTCTAAAGAAGCTAAGTATTTAGGTGTAGTTTTTGATAGACGACTAACATTTAAAGCTCATATTGACTACCTACGCGATAAATTTAATACACAATTACGCAAATTCTATTCTGTTTTAGGCAGACATTCAATACTAACAACTGAACTAAAAAAACTAATCTATTTAGCTTATCTTTGTCCAATAATAGCATATGCGAGTCCAGTTTGGGGCTCTACCGCTAAAAGCAATTTTCTTCTACTGGAAAGATTGGAGAACAAAGTAATCCGTATGATTGTTGACGCTCCGTGGTTTTTTTGGAATAAGGATATTAGATATGCTCTTTCTATGCCCAGCTTTCGGGAATATGTTGCTAAACTTGCATCTAACTTTTACACTTCTCTTAATAGCTCTAACAACTCTGTTATTAATGATCTTAATAAAATTGATTACGATATTTCTCTTCACACCTTCCGTAAAAGACCCCGTCATGTCTTAAATATTAATAAGTAGATCGTACTTCTTCATTAACATCTATCTCTGGTCCTGGCTACTTTTGATTAGGTTCGCGTTCCGCGTTTGTTTTGTTTTCTGATACTGGTTCTGCGTGGGTGCTCTGCTGTGCATTGGCCTTCTGTTCATTTAAGGTTTCTTCTTTTTGTTTTGTTTGTAAACATCTTGCTTGTATTTTTAGTAACTGTTTTTTTCTTTATAATTTTTTCGATTATTGTGCAATTTGTTTTACTATTCAATGGGCAGTGACCGACTGCCACTGTTTAATCATTCTATGCTATTTGGAGGTCTGGTCGCTTCGCGACCAAGGAACTCCGTTGAATCGTACTGATTCACTGCTATGTTTCAACATTATACAAAGAAGGAGCTAGTGGCCGCTACGCGGCCAAGGATCTCCGTAATAATCTACAATAAGACAAGACATCAAACATAGGAACATGACAAAACTTCAGCAGCGTGCTAAGTAAGAAGACGCTATCTCAAAGCAATAAGTAGAGTTCATTTATAATTAAACTTTGTTAATTTGTGTCAATCTTAAAGATGTCAATGGATCTAGACATGGAGCACTTTGTATATTGTATATTTAGTTTTCAAACTGATGAATTGCCTTTTCGGTGTCTATTAAACTCCTTAAACCGCGCTGAACGACATGCGATAACAGAAGCAGTTGATAAGATGTTAGATATGTCGGAAATTTATGGAGTCATTTTTGATGAATATTTTAATACGAGATTTAATGAAAACAACGAAGTTCTATATTCAAGGAAAAAATTTGCAGAATTCGTTTTGGTAAGGTGTCTTACTTTTTGCACGCATTGCACTTTTTTTAACTTCTTAATAGTTTTCTTATTTATGACGCGTCTTCTTAAAAGTCAACGGGATTGCTATTTGGTTTCTCAAATATTGGCCAAATGCCTGCTGCTTATATATAATAAAAACTATGTCCGATTTTTCGAACGAAACGGAGGTCTGATCGGAATGGGGAAATATCTTGAGAAAATACAAGATTTATCGAAGTTTATCCTCGAAAAAGAGCTTTCTGAAGATATGAAAACTCTTTTCCCACAAAATGTATTTGCAATCGTAGAAACGTTTGATAAATATGATTATTATTATCAAATGGATGAATTTGAGTTAGATTATCTGTATGAATTTCACTTTAATGGGGAAGATATCGTGGGAGTCAAAGACAATCTTAAGATGTTGGAATTACCCATGTCTTTAGATATTGAAGAAGAAACTAGAAAACTAAAATTTAATGTGAATGGCCTTAAAATAGAGGAAAAGTCAAATATTTTAGAAGAAGAAGATAGTACAATAGAACAAAATTCAAATATTTTAGAAGAAGAAGATAGTACAATAGAATTCCTGATAGATGATCTTGATATCTGTGGAGATAAAAATATAGCTGGAATTAACAAGATGTGTTCTTATTGTGGGGAAAAATGTTTTAAATATCTGTTGTTTCAAATACACAAAAGAATGTCGTATATTGAAGACTGTGAACCAATGGAAATCTAATTTGTGATATAAATCTTTATACCAATCAAACTGGTATAAATAGATACCAGTTTGATTATAGTTACAGTTAACTGTTTATAGTTAACCAGTTATAGATAACTGGTATAAAACCTGGAAGTATTTTTTTCAATAAATGATTTTCAAATGCAAATTTAAATACATGCCTTCTGATTCATTGTAAATTACTATTACCAGAAACTTTATTCCTGCCTGGGGATTTTTTTTTTAAATAATAACACCAGTACATATTTTTTTGCAACTGAAAGTGATGTTTGATCCTGATTCTGTTACTATTGTAGTATTTCAATATAATATTGAACATTTTGTTAATGCTACATAACATCTTGAGTATTATAATGGCTGGTGATGAACCCATTAATAAAAAGAGCAATTATTAATTACACTGTTTGGTGTTGAAATTGCATATAAATTATTCAATAATGTATTATAAATTTTAAATAATATTTCTTCATATTAAGCTGTGTATAGCATAAATGGCTAACAGATGTTGATTCATTTTATAAAAAATTTGAAATTTAATTATATTCCTGAGTATTATTATTTGTTTTACTAATCACTTAAGTGTTGAATCAGTACTTTTAAAAAATTTTCTGTGTAAAATATAATAAAACTTCTAATTTGGAATATGTTTTGCTGTGATTAATTACTTAGAAATTCATCTTATAAATTATTCTGGTTTTTCATGCTGATCATTCAACTTCCTTGTAATGTGTATAAAATTGCAAACTTTTGAAATAAAATTAACTTCTGGAAATATCTAGTTCTCTACTTTACATAGATGCCACACAAAACGGAATTTATCAGTATTTGATGCATTTGTGAAGTAAGAAAATTGCTTCGTTCTTAAAATAGTTATAAATTTAAATGCAACATTTTTTAATATAGTGACATTAATATGTAATATTGTTATAAGTTTTCTTTTAATTTTTAAATAAATTTTAATAGATAGAAGGGGTGATCTTTTCTAGCTGAGACAAAGAAAAAAAATGGTCCCTAAGTATTTAATGGAATTTAGATTTTAGAAAACTTTAATTCTGAACAGAGAATATTGTAAATAAAATAAAAATGTTAAGGCAATAAAAAAAAAGAGGTTTTTTGTTTTCTAGCCAAATATAATGGCATATTCTGTAGATAATATTTAAAAATAAGGAGACATCTCTTTTTTGAAAAATAAACCTTATTTAAAATTAAAAAAACTCATTAATATTTTAAATGAATAAAACAGCAATAAAAATAGTAAATATTATTAAAGAAAAAAACATGTAGTGAAAGTTTGTAGATAAGGCTAATATAGTCTTAATATTATGATTTTTTTTTCTTCTTTTGTCAACATATTTGGTAATTTTATAATCACCTGTGGTAAAATTATTCATTTTTTGGTTAAAGGAATTTCATTTTATATGATATGTAACTAGATTCATATCAATTTATGAAGCATGACAATGTTATATAGGAAGAGAGAATAATGCAAATAAAAATTTTTTGGATCAATATCAAACAGGAGGGATGAAAAGTTAAAATTTTTGAGAACATTGTATTTGATCATTCAATCAACAGCAAATAAATAAATCCAAAGCTAATTGCAAATAAAGTAAGCATCTAGCAGGATAGCCAGTACTGTTTTTGCATGTATTTCGCATAATAAACCCAAATTTGTGATTTACACTTGAATGCTTGTGTTTTTTTATCTTTATTCGAGATATATTCTTTAATCTCAAATCAAATTCTTTCATTAGCATTAAAATGCAGTTTATTTTTGTGTTATTGGAACCAATTTTTACAATATGGATATTTAAAAAAAAATATGACAAGTTTTTTTTTTTTTTTTTTTTTTTTTAATTTGGTAAATGCCAAATCTTATTATAATTCAATTTAGTTTTTCAAGATATGTATATATATATAAGTTAGTCTTAAACAACTAATAAATGAAGTTAATTAGTAAAAAAATTTCTAAAGCTAAAACCAAAGAGAATTAAAAATTCCCACACTTATATTTCAAAATAATATATGTATTTTTCTACCTTAATAAAACCCTAGGCATCATTTAGACCTGAATATTTTTATTTTTATTACTAGGAGGACTGACACAGAATAATCTAAATCCCCACTCTGAAATGTCTGTCCTTATTGCATGTTAAAATATGTGATGGCACCTACACTGAAAGTTACAAAATTCAAATAAACATATATCTTGTACCAGTTATTGTTTTTTTTTTTCACCCTATCTGAATGATCTTTATTTTAAGGATATAAAATATTTATGCTACAATGTTAAAATAGTTAGGAGATATCTAAGTCTTAATACACATTCTATTTAACATTTATTATTATTATCTATTGTCGTTTACTTGGGGGTTTTTTGGAATTGTTTTCCTAAATTGCATCGACTGTTATATTAGTTCTTCATGCTGATGATTATTTTAACTCATGCACTAAAAAATATTCAGATTAATATTCAATATTAAAATCGTTAAATTAAAATTTTAGTGCTTTGCTTTTTTTCAGTGTCTAAAATAACACATATTTTAAAAGTTCATGTTTTTAAAATTTTTCTGTTACACTAATTTTAATGAAACATAAATGTCAGAAATATTTTAACACATTAAGCTTAATCTTTAAAATTTCTTTTCATTTTAGTGTTGTCTTTCCTTCTAAACTCTCAAATATTCAACAAGACTTCTTTTAAACTTCGTAATAAATTTTTTCCACAAATGCTTAGTTAAAATCTTGTGAATGCTGTATGCTGTAATTTATGTAATTGTTCATTTTTAATCATTAATTGCGTTCAGGAGTCTACTAAATTAATACTAGCCCATATGTATTATAGCACATCATCTTGATTGCAAATTTTAATTTTTAAAAATTTTGTAATAGCATGCAAATTAAAATTTATATTGATAGCCATAAATAAATTGTCATTAATTTTTAAACAAGATATATTTAAAAAATATAAGACTAACATTGTATAGGCTATAATGATAAAATTCAGATTTGTTTTAAATGCATTAAACTTTTCCGAAAGAATTATACAATAGTATAAAAATTTATCTCTTATACTACGAAAAGGGTAGTTACATTTTAAATATCATAAAACAACACAAATATGAAATATATAATTATTGACAAACAGGATTTATACTACAAATTCTATAATTATTTCGATAAATTCGAAAACAATTAACATAATTCTGTACATGAAGAAATACTTGAAGATAAAATGAAAGGGAAAAAAAAGACAAAACATGTAGTTTAAAATGTGTTGTTTAGTTGATATCATTAAATATATTAATTTTAAAATACTCAATTAATTAAATACATTTTTTCTTTTAAATATAAAAAAAATGTATTATATTTTAAGTCAGCATACTTTATTTGCAATTTCTGTTGCACTTTAGTTTATATGTATATATAAATTAAATCAGATCAATAAAATTTGAAATTTTGAATTATGTTTAATCTATATTAATATCACATTATGGTACTTACGTACTAACGGTACCTTGGCGACAATTAGTGAAAACGCACCAACCGCCGCTACAGAATTGGCGGTTTTTAAGTGGCGCCAATCCACACTTAAAAAACAATCAAAACGCTTTCAAAATATTTTTATTCAAAACAATAAAATATATAAAATACTTCATTTAAAATCAAAACGATTTAAAAATGCCGACCACAACGACTTTTACGTTTAGTAAACAAACTTTCATCAATTTCCACAATGCAATATGGTCCACCTACATTTTTTTTTTTTTTTTTTTTTTGGTTTATTCACCATATCCAAGACACATAATTCACGCATGTAATTGTTCCAATCTATAACAGTTTTATCCGATATATCAAGTTGCTTTTCACAAAATTTAATCGACGTCAACTCCTCGCACCAGCAGTATATGAATCTCAAAGCTGCACGAAATGGAATTCTGCTTCCTTCATACCAGTTGTCTTTTCGGAATCCCACACGATGAGCACACTGACTGAAATTGCATTTCCAAAACTTACGTTCACAAAAATAAAGTTTTGTGGCGGTATTGTAAAGGTTGCGTAGTGTTATTAAAATCCAGACGGCAAAATAAAAGACGATATTCAATTTTCATATTTCCATCATCTTTATTCCATTTCTAACGCTAACTACGTTCTTGTTTTCATTCAGCGGGAAAATTCCCTTTTTTAACAGTGAAAGTAGAAGTCGTTCAATTTGTATTCCATTTTCCATCAATAGGTGTCGCTACATCACTCCCCTACCAGTAACAAAGTTACGTTACTTTGAAAATGGTAGAAGTATTAATATATCTATACAAATATTAGCGAACAAATACACATTGATACAAATTTAAATTGTACAAAATAATTACAAATACAATTACATATAAACATTTACATACAAAAATTAAATTAATTTTTAAAATGGACATGGACGAATTATAATTTTGAAGAAAAGTCAATGATGTCATTGAAACGAACAGGAAGTTTTACTTGTCTTCCACAACGTGTTGTGGAAGACAAGTAAAACTTCCTGTTCGTTTCAATGAGTGCAACTTGGTTGACTTGGTATAAATGTTTGTTTACTCGGATGAGATGTATGATCATTTAAGGACGTTGGATTCAGAAGTTCATTAGGTTGTAACACATATGCCGGTTTTAATCTATCCACTGAAATATTAACTTGTTTATTTTTAATTGATAGAAGAAAGTTTTTCGGGGATCTTTTCAATACCAAGTAGGGTCCTTCATATGGGGGTTCTAAAGGTTTTTTAACTCTGTCAATTCGCAGAAATACATGTGAGCATGTGTACAAATCTTTTGGAATGAAGATCTTTTGTTGACATTTGTTTTTGGAGTGGTATGGTTTTAAGTCGGCCATCTGTTTTCGAAGAGTGCTTACGAAATTATCATCAGATATTAGCAATCTGGAATCTTCAAAGAATTCGCCTGGTAATTTAATAGTTTTGCCATAAACCATTTCAGCTATTGTATACTTACAGTCCTCATGTAGAGCAGCTCGCAAACCCATAAGAACCGTTGGTAATGTGTCCGTCCAACGAACGTTATTATAACATCTAATAGCTGTTTTCAAGGTACGGTGAAGACGTTCAACTTTTCCATTACTCTGAGGATGATAAGAAGACGTATGGTTTACTTTAACACCACATAGCGCAGCTAAACTTCGAAATAGTTCTGAAATAAATTGAGTGCCTCTGTCAGTAATAACACAAGTAGGTACACCAAATCGGGTAATCCAATGCTCATAAAAAGCTTTTGCTATACTTTCTGCAGTGATATTTGATAACGGTATCTCTTCCATCCAAGAGGTAAACCGATCAATACACGTCAAGCAATATGTGTATCCATTAGAAGGTGAATAAGGTCCAATTAAATCTATATGAACGGCACTAAATATCTCATCTGGTGCTTGAAATTGTGAATATTCTGATTTTGTATGTTTAGTTATTTTATTTTTCTGACAGTTGATGCAAGTTTGAGTCCACTGTTTAACATCTTTTTTCATATTTGGCCAAATGAATCTTTTAGTTATTTCTTTTACAGTAGTTCGAATTCCAGAATGAGCTAAACTATGAATTGTATTAAATATTGTCATTCGAAACTTTATTGGTATGAATGGTCTGATACTGGAAGTAGAGGTATCACAATGCAAGAGCTTTCCTGATGGCAATTGGTGCTCTTTAAAATGTAATTGTTTGGAATGTAATTTCTATTGTTGCAATACATCATCATTAATTTGTGCATCTGCTATCAAGTCATAATCGACAATAGGTGAATCGATGTCCTCAATTCTAGACAGTCTGTCTGCTACCACATTGTTTCGACCACTGATATGGTATAGGTTAGTAGAGAATTGTGAGATACACTGAAGTGACAAAAGTCATGGGATACCTCTTAATATCGTGTCGGCCCTCCTTTCGCCCGGCGAAGTGCAGCAACTCGACGTGGCATGGACTCAACAAGTCGTTGGAAGTCTTCTGCAGGAATATTGAGCCATGCTGTAACGATAGACGTCCATAATTGTGAAAGCGTTGATGGTGCAGGATTTTGGGCATGAACAGACCTCTCGATGATGTCCCATAAATGCTCGATGGGATTCATGTCGGGCGATCTAGGTGGCCAGATCATTCGTTGGAATTGTCCAGAATGTTCTTCAAACCAATCGCGAACAGTTGTGGCCCGGTGATAAGGCGCATTGTCATCCATGAAAATCCCATCGGTGTTTGGGTACATGAAGTCCATGAATGGCTGCAAGTGATCTCCAAGTAGCTGAACATAAGCATTTCCAGTCAATGTTCGGTCCAATCGCACCAGAGGACCAAGTCCATACCATGAAAAAACAGCCCACACCATTACGGAGCCACCACCAGCATGAACAGTGCCTTGCTGACAGTTTGGGTCCATGGCTTCGTGGAGTCTGCGCCACACTCGAACCGTACCATCAGCTCTTACCAACTGAAATCGTGACTCATCGGACCAGGCCGCGGTTTTCCATTCATCTAGGGCCCAACCGATATGCTCACGTGCCCACGAGAGTCGCTGCAAGCGATGTCGTTCTGTCAGTAAAGGCACTCGAGTCGGTCTTCTGCTGGAATAGCCCAAGAAAGCCAAATTTCTCCGCACAGTTCTAACAGACAAGTCTCTTGT